>JAAALK010000081.1:53318628-53530262 GCA_019279435.1 Zizania palustris
TTTCCTGTTAATAGAATGAAAACCACCAAGTTTCCTCTAAACCTCTCATCTTAAATTAAGTTGAAAACTTAAAATAAGATTGTTCACACTTAAAATCTCATTATAAAGAACATATTTCATTATAGTTCATTTTTAAATATTCATAAAATGAATTTCAGAAACCTAACAACTTTATTTTCCTTAAGTTAACCCAATCAAAACCTATATGCTTGTGGTGTGATTTGTATTGTTTATTGAATGTTAGTTTACTATTCATGTTAAAAAGACTACGACACCGCCGAGGAGCCGGATATTACTCGGAGGTTCCCCCGTCACCTTTTGCTGAACAAGGCAAGTCACCAAACCAATCTTTTGAGCATATTGAACCCATGTTTCATAAAACTATCGCTAAAAACACATAGGATATACATGCATTAGTCAAATGAAACCCTTACAATATATTTATTAGGATCCCCCGACCTTGATGTGCAACCCAAGCCATGCTATCTAGCCTAAACTCCTTGTCACCATATTATTAGTACTATTAGCTAGTGTCCAATGTATCGACATGATTGCTATAGAATTAAAAAAATGAGTCGTAGTGATTGGAATCTACTATATCATCCCCGTTATCCTTATCTCTAGAATGCTGTTGGTGATAGAGTTATGGTTGAGAGTGTATGCATTGTGGGTTCCGGGTGCAAGCTATAGGGCATTGGTCGGTAGCACCTGGGGAACTATAAGGACCGGTCTGCGGGATCCATTGCAATACACTTCTGTACTAACCACAAGTCTAATGGGTAAGTCTTAACTAAGGTATGGAGTGTTCCAAACCGAGGCCACCACTTGGAGATGGGTCAAGCAGCACCTGCGGGTGTCTTGTACCGACATGGCGCAAAAGGGGGTGCGACGTTAGCCGGGATGCGGCCCGGTGCGCCGGCAAAACCTAGAGCGGGTGGTTATCACTTGGAGCATTTCATGTCGAGGTTTTGTCATGAGTTCCCGTGGTATAGGTCATCTTGTTACACTTTGGTGTTTGGGATGAGCGCGTGCCTAGTGGGTACAGTAGTACATCTCTGATCGGAGTCATAAATCTTTTCAAAAAGCCGAGCCCATGGTCAAGGGCGGGTTGCGTGACATCGCACAGTTAGTTTACTTATGAGATGAATGTGCATGATGGTTTGACATGTAAGGACTGTTGTGCGAGGAGGGAAAACATACTCCTCGAGTTAGATGGTATTATTGATGTTCATGTCTATTTTTCTGCATGATAAAAATTGACTACACTAAATGCAATTACTGAAAATGTACTTTTCCGCACTTTTAGCCATTATCCTTCCTTTGTTATTATCTTGCATTATTACTTGCATTTGCGGTGGCTTGTTGAGTACTTTTTGTACTCATACTCGTTGGACACACAATTCAGAGGATGCCTGCTATGAGAATGGTCTGGAGTAGAGACCTAGTAAAGAAGAAGATCCTGAAGAGGGCGTTCGTCATGCTTTTATTTACTTATTTTAATTTTACCCTTATGTAATAATATGGTATGTGTACCATGAATGCTTGTCGTACGTACGTTGTTGCATGATGAACCTCTTGTATTATTGTTTTTCTTTGGAAATTCAGTAATGTTCCGATTTGATAAATCGGGGCGTCACAAGATGGTATCAGAGCCGACTTGACTGTAGGAAGCCAAATGGACCAGCCTAGCCAATAGCCATAGAAAACTATTTCTCGAAAACCTACTTTATAAACTTTGCTCCTCCCCTCACTTTTCTTCAACTTGTTGTTTTTGTAGATGCCGGTCTATCAAGTGCACAGCTTCTTCCGCCACTTCGAGGGCTTCGTCAGGGATCTCCGCATGATGGTCACCTTCCTTGGGTTCCTCTTTGAGCCCGAGTTCCATGGGGTGTACATGGAAGAGTTCGCAGGGCCATGCGATGTCTCCCTCACCATCCACGGGTCCGGAGAGCACCTGCCGTTCTTCACAGCAGCACTTGGGGGCCCAACCTTCGACGTCGCGTGCCAACGCGTCGCCCTCCAAGCCCTAATGGAGTTGAGGATGATCTATGATAATCGTCTTCAGAACTCGTCCTTCCGGCTTGTGCTGAAGCGCACTCCCGGCGCCCACCGTAGTATGTACATCGGAGTTCACTCCGATCGTGATCCGGTCATGGCCCGGCAGACATGTCTTCTTCAGGCCATGGACGATCTCCATACAGAGGTCGTGCTTGACGCCGAGGAGCACCATGAGGCGGTCGAGTTCCTTCGTCAGGAAACGAAGAGCATGATCCAACAGAACGGCGAGCTGCAATGCAAGATTATGCAGCTGCAGAAGGACATTGCGGAGATGGTTCCCCTCGTCCCGAGGACGAGGAAGCTCATCCACGAGCCCACCCCTCGCCCCAAGAGGATCCCGCCACACCCCTCCACCGTCGGACCGTCTAGCTCTAGCGCTCCTGCACCGCGCCCTGGCCTCGTCTCCGACCCCATCATCGAGAATTTTCTCGAGCCCACCGTCCCTCAGGACCCGCGTACTCGTGGTTCTGAGAGCACGGAGACCACCTCCAGTGGCAAGTAGACGATAGCCATCGTTATTTGATAATAATAATTTTGTGTATGTGGCACTACCTACAACAACTTGTGTTGTAGGTAGAATAAAATAAGAGCATGGATGTAATAAACTTGAGATATATATATGAGCCTCAATGGGCTATTTTGGTTAAATCTGTGTTTCATCATCTTTTTATCTTATGGTTAAAACTCTTATATTCAGAAGATGGCCGACAACCAGAACACCGGGTCCAACAATGGAGAAGGGGCAAGAAACGGTTTGCCCGGAGGTGCTGTGCCCAACTGGGGCGCAACGGGCCAACGTCAGATTGGGCCACCATCCGCCAGCCACCCCACTTTGGCGGAAATGATGGCGAATCAAAACCAGTTGATCACCGCCCTCCTCACCCAAATGCAGCACCAACAGGTGCAGTTGGACCGCCTGCAGAATGTAGAGCCCGCCCCTCGTGCACCAGCACCCGCACCCGCGCCTCAACTCTCGGAGTTCTTGCGCGTGCGGCCACCGATCTTCTCCAGCACCACCAACCCCATGGAGGCCGGAGATTGGCTATGCACCATCGGGAAGAAGTTGGACCTCCTTCCCTGCACCGACCAGGAGAGAGTGGTGTTCGCCACTCATCAGCTCCAGGGTCCCGCCGTAGAGTGGTGGGACAACTACCGTGAGTCCCAGCAATAGGACCACGTGGTGACTTGGGCGGAGTTCACCATCGCCTTTCGCACCGCCCATGTCCCCACCGGAGTCATCGCGGTCAAGCAGCAGGAGTTCCGTGACTTGCAACAGGGCAGCTGGACTGTCATGGAGTACCTCCATGAGTTCAACCGTATGGCACGCTACGCGCCAGAGGAGGTGCGAACCGATGCCCTCCGCTAGGCCAAGTTCCTTCGGGGACTCAAGGATGAGCTGTCCATCCAGCTCGTCGCCACCGACTACGCCAACTTTCAATGGTTGGTGAACAAGGCGCTCATCCAAGAAACTGAGCAGAACAAGTTGGACCTCAAGAAGAGGAAGATAATCGCCTTCAAGCATCAACAGGCGAAATCTCAGAGGCCCCGCTTCATCCCTCCACCACCAGCGCCCGCCTACCATCCTCGGCCCGCCTACAGGCCACCTCACGTCCACCGGTGGATCCAACACCGGGCATCCCCGCCCCGCTCCACCAGCTCCGGCCGCTCAGCCGACGCTCGCCGCCAAGGCCCCGATCTTGAGGGATCGCCAAGGGAAGCCGGTTGTCTGCTTCAACTGCCGGAAGGAAGGGCACTACTCACACCAGTGTCCTCACCCCAAGCAACCCCAAGGCACGGCACCCTACCAGGCGGTTCATGCCTGCGTCAACCACATCAGCACGGAGGAAGATCAGGAGGCACCCAAAGTCGTGCTCGGTACGTTCACCGCAAATTCCATACCAGCTATGATACTATTTGACTTTGGAGCAACACACTCTTTCATCTCGGAAGATTTTGTGAAAACCAACAACTTGGAAGTGCTCCCCCTACCAGTCCCCATGATGATTGCCACTCCAGGCAATAAAACTTTAGCCCACTTATACAGCCCTAAGGTAAAGATAGAGATTCAAGGGATATTATTCTGGGACGAGCCAGTCCTCATTAAGTGTACCGGACTCGACCTCATCCTAGGGATGGATTGGTTGATGAAGCACAAGGGAGTGATCGACTGTGCCAACAAGTCCATAACTGTGACCAACCCCGAGGGCGAAGCCGTCACTTTTCAGATGACCAGTCACAAACCTCGTGAGATGTCTCTCCACTCACTAGCCCTTGAATAAGTGCCCATAGTCAAGGAGTTCTTAGACGTCTTCCCAGAGGACCTTCCAGGAATGCCTCCCATGCGGGACATCGAATTCAGAATCGAGCTTGTCCCCGGGACCACTCCAATCTCCTAGCGCCCATAACGGATGGCCGCCAATGAACTAGCCGAAGTCAAGAGCAACATCGAAGGCCTAGAGCAGAAAGGGTACATCCGACTGAGTACCTCACCCTGGGGTGCACCAGTCATCTTCGCCATGAAGAAGGATAAGACAAAAAGGATGTGCATGGACTATTGAGCCCCGAACGACGTAACCATCAAGAACAAGTACCCGTTGCCTCGGATCGACGACCTGTTCGATCAACTGAAAGGATCCTCGGTGTTTTCCAAGATTCACCTCAGGTCAGGTTATCACCAATTATGGATTAGAGAAGAAGACGTACCCAAGACTGCCTTCACCTCCCACTATGAGGATGGTGTGGAGTAGCGACCCAGTCAAGAAGAAGATCCTGAAGAGGGCTTTCGTCACGCTTTTATTTACTTATTTTAATTTTACCCTTATGTAATAATATGGTCTGCGTACCATGAATGCTTGTCGTACGTACGTTGTCGCATGATGAACCTCTTGTATTATTGTTTTTCTTTGGAAATTCAGTAATGTTCCGATTTGATAAATCGGGGCATCACACATTCGGCTTTGGTTTCTTGGGCCAAAGTTCGGAGTGTACTGCTACTCCGCCGTTCGATCCGGAGGGCTTCGTCGGTGGTGGACCTAGCCCTCCGTTCTTCAAGGAGCTCTTCCTCCGGCCGAAGTGTTTTGTCTTTGGATCTTTTGAGTGTGGACTGGAGGGTAGTAACCTTCCTCTTGAGCCGATTGGTTTCGACTTCGTTGGAAGTCGTTGCCGCTCTAGCAAGGAACAATTGCTGCAAAAGAGCAAGTAAGTACTAAGTAGTTCCATTTATTAATTAAAGGCACTTGTGGTACTTCGTATACCTGAAGGGCAGCCCTTTTGAGGGCTAGATTAAGCTCCGGGGCTCTGGCCTCGCTCAAGATGGAGACCAAGTCGGAGTTTACGAATTCTTGGCCTTTCTCCGCCAAGGGCTCCAGAAGCGCCCGGAGGCCCGTTCGTTGCTCCAAGAAGGGAGCCAACAAAGGGAGCCAGGACAAAGCCTAGCGGTCATCTGCGGTCACCTCCTCCTCCGAGTTACTCGCCGAGGGGTTGTTGGAAGAAGGCGTCGTCAACGGGGCAGGAGGGAGTCCTGGTACGAAGGCTGGAGGAGCAACTTCGGCGTAGGTAGATCCTCCCTCGACCGGTGTCCCCTCAGCCGGAACCGCTTCGACGAAGATGGCTCCAGTTGTTGGAGCCGCTGTGTCCATCGGAGCAGCTGTGTCCATCAGAGCTGCAACTCTAGGAGAAGCTGGAGCTTCATCTGTGGCCGGAGCTGCGCTACTCTTCGACGCACCTACAATATTAAGGTACTTGACGAATATTTGGGGGTAATAACTATTACAGGAAGTGTCAAAGGCAAAGGCTTCGAAGTCTACCTTCGTTGGTTCCTTGAGGTAAAATTGTAGGGTCCTCCAGGACTTCGTACAATCGGAGGTATTCGTCGAGGTCGTCCCCCGAAGTCCTCTCCGGTGTAGCTGCTGCTGGTGGCTCGACCTCCGTCGTTATCACTCCAGCCACGGGTGAGTTGGGGACAACTGTTTTCAACTCCGAACTCGCAACGACGGGCACAAGAGTGTGCGCCGTGTCCGCCTCCGTGGTCTCTCAAGCAGGAGCTCTGGTTGTGTCCACCGCTTCATCTTCGCTGTCATCGAGAAGATAGTTTTCGAGGGCTTTTCCCATTTGGACATCGGAGCCCTTGCTTTCGGAGCCTTTGTTCCCAGAGTCCTCCAAGGATGAGCTCCGAATGTCTAGGGGTGAAGCAGAGGATGCCAGAGCCAGCTGAGGAGGAGGTTTGACTACTTTCCCCCCTTCTTGATTGGGGTCTTGCCGGCTTTCTTCGAAGGCTCGGCGACGACTTTTCTTTTCCGAGAGGCCACTTCGGCCGGGTTGTGATGAGGACATCACTTCACATGATACACACATGCACCACCATGATACACGCATGCACCACCATGATACACACATGCACCACCATGATACTTGCATGCACCATCAACCTACAATTAAATTACAAGGACAAATCACACGCGGTCGTGCCCGTTGCTTGAACCATGAGGTTAATTCTTTCCTTAGCAACTATGTTAATATTTGTTTGGATGGGATGCTACTGAATACTAGTGATATTTTGTTGCTTAGGAACATGGGAGATGGAATAGGAGAGTTGGAGTTGAAGACGGAGTCGCACGGATGATTTGAAGTCAAGAATTCGCTGGTTCGGACTACATCAACCACCATGCACAAAAATAGGCGTAACTCCCTCATACGAAGTCCGATTGGCGCGTTCTTAGACTTTTTGGAAAGCTAAGGAGAAGACGGATCTTTTGGCGTTGGTTTCGCCTCATTTGGAGTCTCGAGTCGTCCTGTGTGACTGAAACAGTCCTGTGTGACAGAATTGGGCCGAGTTGGACCTTGTACTGAGTTGGAGGCCGTGTTGGCCCATAGTCCGAGTCGTGTGCGCCTCCTACAGGCTGCCCACACCCTATATATACTCACGACAGCCGTCTTTAGGGTTAGGTTTTGCTTTGTTTGCATCTACACTTGTGTGTTTAGATCCCGCTCCTGCACCGGACCGATTGGCTGCTGCATCAGCGTTTGTGAAACCTCTCCTCATCATAGTTCATCTGTGATTTGGCATTCGACTTGTGTTCTTCCTGTTCTTTCTTGTGTTCTTGGGTTCTCTTTCAGGAACTAGCCTTCGTGGCGAGGTCAATCGTGCCCTCCGTGGTTGATAACCGACGGAGACAGTGGTGTAGTGATTGCAAGGTTTTGATCCGCCGGACCGGAGCCTTGGATCGTCAACGTCGAGATTCTCCACCAATCCAAGTTATCCTTACTTAGCAGAAGATCGGGACCAATCCCCCATTAGTTGGTATCAGAGCTCAGATTTCCCGTTAGGTAATCTCAATCTTCTTTTATTTTTACCTAGAGTCCAGAAAACCCGAACCAAAAAAAAATCCCCACCGAGAACCCCTTTGTGCCTTGCGATTTTAATTTCAGTTTTTCACTTTGTTGAGTTTGTGTTCTTGGTCGAGTCTTTTTGCTGGTTTAATCCCCCCTTTGTGTCGTTTGAGTAGTAGTTGATCTTGTGTCTCAAAAAAATTCCCCACCCGAAATCCCCCCTCCATAACCCTAGTCGGTTTCCACATCGAGTCCTTGTGACCCCCTTCGGTAAAACAGGCATAACTTTTCGCTCGTTTGGCAGAAAAATCTGAAATTTTTTGAGCATATTCTTGACCCAATTTGGAGCCGACGATAACATGGGTTCCCCCTGTTAGCCTTCATTAGAATTGCCAAAAAAATCAGGAAGATAAAGAAAAAAACTGGTTAAAGTTTTGCACGTCGTTCAGCGAACTTGTTGAATTTCTGTGAACCACATCCCACCTCAGTTGCAGGTGCCAATTTTTGTGGTTGCATCTCTTGTCATCCTTGTTCAAAAAAATATAGTGAAAAAAAAAGAGAAGAACAAAAAAAAGAAACGAGAAGTAGCGAAGCAAAAGAGAACCGGTCCTGTCGTTTGCTACCTTGTTCTACCTCCACTTGAGTTTTGGGCACATAGTTTCCCTCTATTGCTTGAATTTCACCTTGGGAGCACTTAGACCGGCAACTTTGACGAGTACTAGGGAACACTTATTGAACTTGGTTTAACTGTTATTACTATCGCTATTCCTTGCTACTTACTTTGCCTTCCAAGCTACACCTTCTCTTCGTCAGGACAAGCTCACATCTTGCAATCGCCCACCACCCTCCACCTGGTTTTTCACCTGTAGGCCGGTGACCTCACTGCGGCGTGGTAAGAACACTTGCAAGCATGGGTAAGGCGCTTGACAAATTGCTTCCACCACACACCCACCACTCCACCTAGTTGCTTCCCATCAGGATTATTCTTTGTTGTTTTGTCTTTTCACTAACATGGCAGATAACAACGGTACGCCTCCATCTGATTTTAATGAGTGTGTCTCACGACGTGCTCTACTGGAGTCTCAGCGGCAGACCCAAAACTCCATCGAACGTCTCGCGCGTACTGTGGCTGACCTAGTGGACTGGATGACTGCCCTAGAGACACGATTGCCTGCTGCACAAGCCGACGACGACCATGTTGAGGAGGAAGACGACCATGTTGAGGATGAAGATGACCTATCCTATGCTAGGAACAATGGCATTGACCCTGACGAGGCTGCACGTCATCGCTTTCAGTTCAATCATCAAGGTATGGGCGGCCACCGCAACCGCCATCCACGAGGTAACAATGACAACCGCAGGAACAATGATCCCTACTCTAAGGTAAAATTTTCAGTACCTCATTTTGCTGGCACCTATGATCCAGATGCATATTTAGATTGGGAGATGTCAGTCGAACAAAAATTTAATGCTCATATGGTTCCTGATATCCACCGCGTGCGCTTAGCTACTAGTGACTTCACTGGATATGCTCTTCTTTGGTGGACTGAAATAGTTCAGGTTGGCAATGAACCACAAAATTGGGGTATGTTAAAACGGAAAATGCGTGGTAGATGGGTTCCTCCTTCATAAAAACGTGATTTGAGAAAAAAAATTGCAGCGCCTAAACCAAGGAAATAAATCGGTAGAGGAGTATTATCAGGAGTTGCAAATAGGCTGCATGCGTGCTGAAATTGAGGAGGACAATGAGGATAAAATGGCCCGTTTTTATGGTGGTTTAAGACGTGAAATTCAGGATATCATTGATTATAAAGAATACAATACTATCACTCGTCTTTTCCACCTTGCTATACTTGTAGAAAAAGAATTGCAGGGTCGCCAACAACCACAACGCAGCTTGAGTACCAACATTGGTGGTGCCACTTGACGCTCAAGTGGGCAGCAGCAACGACTACCACCACCTTCTCGACCGGCGGCTACATCAGCACCTTCTACATCTACAGCCCAGGCTGAGAGCTCCAAGGCTGCAGCATCCAAGGCGCCAGCTAAGCCCACCTCCTCGGCAACCTCTACTGCACGTTCTGCAGCGATCCAGTGTCACCGATGCAAAGGATTCGGCCACATTATGAAGGACTGCCCTAGTCAGCGGGCTTATATTGCTACGGAAGACGGTGGCTATGTAAGTGCTAGTGATGTTGAAGATGAATATGCACTTGCTGCTAACATTGCAGGAGATTACGATGCTTCCGATGATGATGTTGTTTTTGCACCGGATGCCTCTGCTGACCATGAAGCACTTATTGTACAACGTGTTTTGAGCACTCACATGGACCAGGATGACCGGGCACAATGGAACAATCTGTTTCAGACCTTCTTCATCGTCAATGACCGCCGTGTACGTGTCATCATCGACAGTGGTAGTTGCAACAATTTGGTGAGCCACGACATGGTAACTAAGCTTCAACTTCCCACACGTGCACATCCACACCCTTACCACGTGCAATGGTTCAACAATAGCGGTAAGGTCAAGGTAACACAAACTGCTCACATCAGATTTTCCATTGGTACATACTTCGGAGTTGCTGATTTTGATGTAGTACCAATGCAAGCATGTTCTCTATTACTTGGTAGACCTTGGGAGTATGATACTAATGCTACACACCATGGTAGGAGCAATAAGTACACATTTATGTATAAAGGAAAGAAAGTTACATTGCTTCCTATGACCCCTGTTGAAATTGTGAAATTTAAACAAGAAAAACATGCTAAGGACGCACAAACGAGCACACCACCTTCTGAAAATCAGCAAGTAGCTAAGACACTTTTGAGGCAACAGAAAGATAAAGTTGCTTCTCCTTCTTCATCACAAGTTATTAATTTGAAAGGACGTGTCATGCTTGCAACTAAAACTGACCTTGCTGAAATTTGTGATGATACTCCCTTGATATATGGCTTGATTTGCACGAACGTGCTGTTTTCACTTGCGAACATTCCTAGCTTTGTTCCTGTTGCAGTCACTGACCTTTTGCAGGAGTTTAACGATGTTTTTCCTGCTAAGATACCACCCGGGCTGCCACCGATACGCGGCATCGAGCACCAAATTGATTTGATCCCAGGAGCGTCTCTTCCTAATCGTGCAGCGTACCGTACCAATCCAGAGGAGACAAAAGAAATTCAGCGCCAAGTACAGGACCTTCTTGATCGTGGGTACGTCCGTGAAAGCCTTAGTCCTTGTGCAGTACCCGTTCTTTTAGTGCCTAAGAAAGTTGGTAGTTGGCGCATGTGTGTTGATTGTCGTGCTATTAATAATATCACCATTCGATATCGACACCCTATTCCTATATTAGATGACATGCTTGATGAGCTTAGTGGTGCCATTATCTTTACTAAGATCGATCTCCGTAGTGGCTACCACCAAATTCGCATGAAACTAGGTGATGAATGGAAATCTGCTTTTAAAACAAAGTTTGGATTACATGAGTGGCTTGTCATGCCTTTTGGACTTACTAATGCACCTATTACCTTCATGCGCTTGATGAATGAAGTCCTACGGCACATTATAGGACGCTTTGCGGTATTATACTTTGATGATATCTTGATTTACAGCAAGTCTTCCACTGAACATGTTGAACACCTACGTGCTGTTTTTTCTGTCCTACGTGAGGCTAGATTGTTTGGTAACCTTGAGAAGTGCACGTTTTACACGGATCGAGTTGTGTTTCTTGGATATGTTGTCACTTCACAGGGCATTGAGGTTGACGCGGCGAAGGTAGAAGCAATCAACAGTTGGCCGCAACCTCAAACTATCACACATGTACGTAGTTTTCTTGGTCTTGCAGGTTTCTACCGGCGTTTTGTGAAAGATTTCAGCACCATAGCCGGTCCTTTGAACGAGTTGACCAAGAAGGGAGTTACTTTTACTTGGGAACCAGCACAAGAACAAGCTTTTGCCACACTCAAGGATCGCCTTACACATGCACCTCTACTTCAGCTACCCGACTTCGGTAAGACTTTTGAGTTAGAATGTGATGCTAGTGGTTTTGGAATAGGAGGTGTGCTGCTATAAGGAGGTAAACCTGTGGCCTATTTTAGTGAGAAATTACATGGTCCACAGTTGAATTATTCTACCTATGATAAGGAATTATATGCCTTAGTACGTGTGCTTGAAACTTGGCAACATTACCTTTTTCCTAAGCAGTTTATTATTCATTCGGATCATGAAGCATTGAAGCATATACGTAGTCAAGCAAATCTAAATAAATGACATGCTAAATGGGTAGAATTTATTGAGACTTTTCCATATATCATTAAGCATAAGAAAGGGAAAGATAATGTGATTGCCGATACTTTATCTAGACATTATACATTGCTTTCTCAACTTGATTATAAGATCTTTGGTTTAGAAACATTGAAGGACATGTATGCTACTGATTTGGACTTCAAAGATGCTTTTGCAAATTGTACAGATGACCGTGCTTGGAACAAATATGCGCTGAATAATGGATATCTTTTTCGTGCTAACAAGTTATGTGTGTCGGCTAGCTCTCTTCTCTTGTTGTTATTGCAGGAAGCACATGGTGGTGGTTTGATGGGTCATTTTGGATCAAAGAAAACTGAAGATGTGTTGTCCACACACTTCTATTGGCCTAGGATGAGACGAGATGTTGAGCGCTATGTGGCACGATGCACTACTTGCAATAAAGCTAAGTCCCGTCTAAACCCACATGGTCTTTATATGCCTCTGCCCGTTCCTAGTGTACCTTGGGAGGATATTTATATGGATTTTGTGTTAGGATTACCTAGAACTACGAGGGGGAGGGATATTATTTTTGTGGTGGTAGATCGGTTCTCTAAAATGGCACATTTATACCTTGTCACAAGAGCGACGATGCTACCAATGTTGCTGATTTGTTTTTCAGAGAGGTCATACGCTTGCATGGAGTTCCCAATACCATCGTTTCAGATCGTGATGCTAAATTCTTAAGTCATTTTTGGAGGACGTTGTGGCATAAGTTGGGGACGAAGCTGTTGTTTTCTACTACTTATCACCCACAAATGGATGGGCAAACGGAGGTCGTCAACCGTACATTGTCCACCATGTTGAGGGCTGTTTTGAAGACCAACTTGAAGCTCTGGGAAGAGTGTCTACCTCATATTGAGTTTGCATATAATAGGTCAGTACACTCCACTACTAAGGTAAGTCCGTTTCAAGTGGTCTATGGCTTTAATCCGCGTGCTCCTATTGATTTGCTACCATTGCCACCATCTAAAAAATTGAATTTTGATGCTACTACACGTGCTGAATTATTGCTTAAGATGCATGAAACTACTAAAGTAAACATAGAGAAAATGAATGAGAAATATCGTGCTTATGTTAGTAAGGGTAGAAAAGAGATAACATTTGAACCGGGTAATCTTGTTTGGTTGCACTTGCGCAAGGATCGTTTTTCTAATTTAAGAAAGTCTAAATTGATGCCTAGTGCTGATGGTCCTTTCCGTGTGCTTGAGAAGATCAATGATAATGCATATAAACTTGAGTTGCCTGCAGCTTTTGGGGATAGTCCCACATTTAACATTTCAGATTTAAAGCCCTATTTGGAAGATGACGATGAGCTTGAGTCGAGGACGACTCCAATTCAAGAGGGAGAGGATGATGAGGACATCACTTCACATGATACACACATGCACCACCATGATACACGCATGCACCACCATGATACACACATGCACCACCATGATACACGCATGCACCATCAACCTACAATTCAATTACAAGGACCAATCACACGCGGTCGTGCCCGTCGCTTGAACCATGAGGTTAATTCTTTTCTTAGCAACTATGTTAATATTTGTTTGGATGGGATGCTACTGAATACTAGTGATATTTTGTTGCTTAGGAACATGGGAGATGGAATAGGGGAGTTGGAGTTGAAGACGGAGTCGCACAGATGATTTGAAGTCAAGAATTCGCTGGTTCGGACTACATCAACCACCATGCACCAAAATGGGCGTAACTTCCTCATACGAAGTCCGATTGGCGCGTTCTTGGACTTTTTGGAAAGCTAAGGAGAAGACGGATCTTTTGGCGTTGGTTTCGCCTCATTTGGAGTCTCGAGTCATCCTGTGTGACTGAAACAGTCCTGCGTGACAGAATTGGGCCGAGTTGGACCTTGTACTGAGTTGGAGGCCGTGTTGGCCCATAGTCCGAGTCGTGTGCGCCTCCTACAGGCTGCCCACGCCCTATATATACTCACAACAGCCGTCTTTAGGGTTAGGTTTTTCTTTGTTTGCATGTACACTTATGTGTTTAGATCCTGCTCCTGCACCAGACCGATTGACTGCTGCATCAGCGTTTGTGAAACCTCTCCTCATCATAGTTCATCTGTGATTTGGCATTCGACTTGTGTTCTTCTTGTTCTTGCTTGTGTTCTTGGGTTCGCTTGTAGGAACTAGCCTTCGTGGCGAGGTCAATCGCGCCCTGCGTGGTTGATAACCGATGGAGACAGTGGTGTAGCGATTGCAAGGTTTTGATCCGCCGGACGGAGCCTTGGATCATCAACGTCGAGATTCTCCACCAATCCAAGTTATCCTTACCTAGCGGAAGATCGGGACCAATCCCCCATTAGGTTGAAGTCTGGCAGAGGTGGAGGCATCATTCTGAGGGCCCTCCACACTCTGTTGAAGCGTTCCCAGCTTCCCACCAACTCTATTCTCTTCTGTCTTTCAGCCACCGTAGGGGCTCCGAGCACCCGTTCAGTGGCTCTCGCTATCTGCTCCAGAGCTAGCGCCAGAGGAGCCGCTGAAAAAAGGTAGCATATTATAAGTATGTTATTTCTCTTCTAACATATTACTGCAAGAGAATCAAAGGTTTACCTAAACTTCGAAGCTCACCCTCCGAAACGCCTTGGAACACTATCGCCCAGTCGGCTCCAAGAGGTGGAATCCGGAGCACAATGAACTCTTCGGACAGGTCCCGCATGCTCATGCGGCTGGCTATCGAAGTAAGTAACCCCAGATGCGTGGAGAGCAGGCTCGGGTTCGGAGTGACTTCCGCTTTCTTCCGGAACCAGATTTCTTGAAGAGGTCCTGCGAAGGAGGAATCTTCTCTGACCTCGGTGTAGAACCACCAGAGGATCCAGTTGGTGTATCATCGGTCGTTGATGGCCTTCACCGAAAAGTGCTGAGCGTGCTCCTTCTATAGCTGGAAGTTAATGCTTCTAAAGGCTGTTATCACCATGGTGTCTCCGGGGCCATCTTGTGGCTTCGGCTGGCAGATAGCTTCATGGGTGGTGGCGAAGACCTCTGATCGTCCTTCGCATCCTTCAGCTCGAAGCGCCCATTTGAAGATAGCCAGCCATGCGATGGCATTGGGGGACAGTTGAGGCAAGGTAATATGAAACATTTCTAATACCTCTGACAAAAAGCTGATGGCAGGAAGCCCCAGACCAGCTTCGAAGAATACTTCGAAGACTACAACTTCTCCGCTTCGTGGCCTTGGGGTCGACTCTATTCTGGGGACCCGAGTCCTCATTCCGGGTCTTAGCTTCCTGGCCACTATCTCCTCGATGGACTCCACAGTGCTTGTAGATTGGCCGATAAGGAAGCTTTGGGGAATCTTCTTCTTGGATGGAGGGCGGAGCTCTCGAGGATTCTTGGGCCAAAAGTCTCCTGGAGTCCCCGCCATTGCCGCTGTCGCCGAAGCAACCCAAGCTTGCCTTTGTGCCAAAGTACTTGCTGCTGCCGGCACGGTGTGGCTAGTCCTCGACATGTCTCAATCGCTCAGGAAGTTGGGAGATCTGGAGGTTGAAGAAAGTAGGTTTCGGGCGTCAGGCACGATAAAAGTTTTTGCCGGATTCCAATCCCCCTTTATAGCCACTCATTAGCTGTTGCGCTTCGATTGCATTCACATTGTAGGTTCGACTTCCGTCGCTGGCAAGTGGGCCTGGGAAGTGAAACGGTGTGAGTCCACGGTAAATTTCGACCGTTACCTTTTCGAGAGCATAACGGCTACTTGAAGAGTAACGGCTCTTCACGACATTTTACCTTCGCAATGGTTCTCTCTCCCGCAAAGTGTTCACACAGTAGTCCTAGTTCGAGGCTTTCATCGGGGATACTTCGGGGTCAAATACCCTTCGAATAGATATAACACCTTCAAATTTCTCTAAGTCTCTGAATATGAAAATATTCCTTGCGTATACTGCTTTCCTACTATACAGGTTAAAATCGGAGAAGTGTATTCGAGGGGCTACTGTTGGGGGAAAATACTTCACCCTCAGGCCTTTATAGATTGATATTCAAAGATAACTTATCGGCTTCGAAGCTCGTGCTTAAGCCCGAAGGTGGTGAAGTTTCTAAGACAAAAGGTGCTTCGGCTTACAATTCGAAGGTACCCTCCACAGGCTATGAAGCTTCGGTGGAAAACATCAAGACTGATAAGATGTTTGTCTTATCTTCCTACTCCGGGTAGATTTTACCATTTTAACCCTATTCGGGGTACCCAATAGTTTCCACTATGTCGGTTGTAATTGAGAGGTAAATAGGTCTTTTCCTTAGACTTTTTGCCTATAAATACCCTCCATATTACCTTGTAATAGGCATCGAATACTCAGCTATTCAATACACACTTTTGGACTACTTAAGCTATTATCCAATTCGGAGGCTTGAGATAGTTCTCAACACAAATCCACTGTTTGTGAATTCTTAATCTTAGAGAACCCGTTAGGGTAATCTTTTACGCCAACAATCTTCTTAGCCGGCTGTAATTAGAAGGTGAAGAAGTCTTTTCCCTTTGTATTCGGTCTATAAATACCCCTCTTCACTTTGTAAAGGGCATCGAATACTCAGATATTCAATACACACTTCGAACTATCTCAAGCTATTATCTGTCTTCGGAAGCTTGGAATAGTTTATTCAAACTAACAATTCGTTTGTTATACACATAGTTTCTTAAACCTGTTAGCATAATCTTCTACACCAATAGTTGGTACCATCCATGGGGAACCTAGTACGAAAACTTCGTTCTCTACCAATCTCTTCTAGAGACATGCCTCCTAAACGGAGCCTAGGCGCTAGTACCCTCCGGAGGTCCTCTCATACCTCTGGGTTGACATCTTCGAATACTGTTGAGGTCGGAGGACCTTCTACAGTTCCCCACCTCAAACTCACAAAATGAATACCCTTCCTCGAACATATGAAGCCCCTTCAGGTTCAGATTGCACAATTTAATTTCATTCTAGAGTCAAACCAGCATACAACAATTCATACTTTGACACTTTGCTTGAATCTGAATTTCAGCTAGCTATTCAATAAAATCAGACTTTAGTAAAAAACTCAATACAAGGAACACTATTTCAGTTCTGACAAATACTGAAAACTGATTCAAGATTTCAAACTTTGATTCAAATTTGATCAAGCCAATGAACCAAGATAAACTTTAATTCATACCCAATCTGAAACCTTATACTAATAGACGTTTGATCATTAAAACAACATTCATTTAATCAGGTATAAAGCTATTGCAGTACACTATTCAATTGTAAAGTGTTTTTCAGAGGAATGATACTTCTGAACATTCAAATTTGAAAACAGAACTCAGATTTGAAATCAGAGAGTTAGAACTGAACTCAATAGGCTTTAACTGTAGCAAACCATGCAATTTTCAGGATAAAACACTTCAGACCAAATACTTGCCTTCTCAACAAACCTTGCAAACAATTTGAGATGAAAAACAGATCTTATCACTGTTTAATCAGAACCATTTTTGAATTAGATCACAAATGCTCACCACTTCATTCAGAAAACAGTATAGATTCAGAGCAATCATGTGATATCTATTTCAGAATCAATCTCAAAATGAAACTGATATAGAAACACTAGAAATTCTAGCTTAGAGCACTCAGAACCTCTTACTTAACTGAATACAAATCCAAAAACAGTAGAAACAGGATTCAACTCAAGTAAAGACCCAAACCAAATGCAAAAATGATTCTCTGAAAACTGAACTTCCAAAACCGTTCATCAAATTTGTATTTCAAAAAACAGAAAAAACATTTCAGCTCACAAAACTGAACACTGGCAGTAATATGCAATTCTGAATTAGATTTGCTACTCTCAGTTAAACACAAATCAGTGAAGCAAGTATAGAATTGAACCAACCAAACTTGTTCTGAAAATTTGAAACCTGATCTTACTCCAAATTGAAAATCAAGATGAATAACTGTTTTGATTCAGCAAAAAGAGGTTGAAACTGAATTGCTTGAGATCAGACACTTGAGCAAAACTGAAACTACAGCAAATCAGAAATCCCTTTCAGTTTAAACAACAAATGAGACTCTATCACTTATATGAACCTTTCAGTTTCCATATTCACAGATTTTCAACATTTAACACATAACTTGATCACTCAGTTCAATTTGATTCATACAACCGAAAGACAATCAAGGACTGAACATAATAAGAACTGCTCAAAATTTCAGAACCAGGATGATCAACTTGATCCAAATAAGTTTGATCTAAACATATAAAGAAAGTTCAATTCAATGTTCTATAAGCCTCATCTGATAAAATGTCATCCTCAAATATACATTCAATCACATAATCAGATCACTAACAAACATGTATGGGCTAGACAATAGATCAAACACATTAAAACTGAGTTTCAGCACTTCTGCAGAAAGAGTCAGTTCAGCATGACACCTGATCCATATACCTTACTTGGGATCAGCAGAAGAAATACTCAGACATACAGAAATTTGATGCAATTTCCGAAAATGGATCAATCACAGTTTGTACTACGAAAAGTGTATATACATTCACATATGCTTCTGTAGCAAAATCGCAAGAAAAATGCATCACAAAATCGCATTCAGTAAATATTTACCTCCAGCGCTACCCTGTTCTTCAGCCACTGTATCGCTTCATTTATCGGCAAAACTGGCGATCGCTGTAGTAGATCCGGCAATCCTCTGGCTCTGTTCACGATCACACGATACACCAGCACAAACTAGCTTCGGATGAACATGCTTATGGTAGAAAAGGCTGTAGCAAGCCAAAACAAAATTTTCTTCTCTCGATTGAATGTTCTGGAATCCTTGGTTGTTCGGCCAGCCATTAAAGATATTTATCCTACCAACTCCCCCTTCTAGAAGGCCACCATTTTCAGAATGCCCCCTAGAAAATACACTAATTACAAAAACTGAAAATACAATTAGAAATACCCTATTTTACTCTAAAAAAATAAAAGACTCCTCTTTAAAATATTTTCAGAATATTTAAATTCCAAAAATACTCTAAAAAGTTCACACTAAGACACTAAAAATTTAAACTAATATTTCGACACTATTTTATTGAAATAGTAAAAACAGAAAATGTTTCGACGGTTTTCAGCAAAAACCGACAAAGCCTTTTCAGCTCCTCGACTCGTGACACCGCTTCGCGACTCCGAGTGCCAGCAAGCCACTTCCGCTCCCGATCCCCTCGAGCCGCGCAAATGCTTGTCCTGGCCTCCCTCTCGCGAACATGGTCGACACACCGTCGCAGGCAGCCATCCGTCCGTCAGCCGTCCGTCCGTCAGCCGTCCGTCCGAGTCTCGCTCCGTCTCTTCGTGCACTCTTGAGATCTACCCAAACTTTGCCCGACCTCCTTGATCCTTGGCATCAAGCTCCCCGCTCGACCCTCGATCGCCCGACGTCGATAGTTTGTTAGCATCTCCACCTTGCACAAACAAGACAAGTCAAAACAAGAACGCGACGCACTGCCGAAACACTCGGCAACCACCTTTACTCCACAACCTCTCGACCATCCTCTCTCAGTTGCTCATCATTGTCAATCACTCATCATCTAGACTGAAACCACCCTTGGTTTTTCACGCTTTCTACTACTGAGGCTGAGTATGTAGCTGCTGCTCACAGTTGGTTTGGATGATTTCCACTTTGAGAGATTTTGGGTTGTTTTTCCCTGCCAAAGTACCTTTGTTTTGTGATAGCACCAGCGCGATTAGTGTAGGGAAAAACCCATGTCTTCATTCAAAAACCAAACATATCGATGTGCACTTTCACTTTCTAAGGGATCAATATGAGAAAAGTGTCATTGACCTTGTTCATGTTGATACCCATCATCAATTTGTTAACATTCTTACCAAACCCCTAGATCAGTCTACATTTGAGCATTTGCGAGGGGATTTGGGAGTTGTGTATCCTTTTTAGGATACTTTGAGTCTGCTTTTCTTTGTTCTTTACTCTTTTCTTGAGTCTTTTCGTGTGAGTTCATATCATGCATATTCACATATCACACTTTGAGCTTGCTTTTGTTATATGATTGAATTGCTTTACTTATTCTAGCTAGTATATGCTTTTGAATACCTGTCGATGATCATGCTTTGCTTCAGTTCACATGATATATCTAATATCTATCATATGCATTGCTTTTCTGCTTTAAAATTGAAAAATGATCACCATTTCTTTTGGTAACTAGCATGTTTAAGTTGAATGCTTTTGCTATATTTTACATGCCTGGTAGCTAGTTCCTTAATTAGATGCAGATATGCAACTTGGACATCTATATACTTTAACATGGAAAATATGCTATAAAATGATAAAAATCAGAAAAATGAAAAATACATGCCTTTTATGCTTAATTGAAAAGATCCAGGTGGGTTTGCTTTGTCGCATTGCATTGTTCTGGACTGCTTACCATAACACTTTGATATGAACTAGGATAGTGTAATGTATGCCAAGACCAATGTCTTAAGCTTCTGATGATCCAGTTCTGGCCTAGGCTTGACTTGGTCGGTTAGCATAAGGTTGACATGCAAATAACCCCTAGCAAAAATGAAAAAGGAAAAGAAAAAGCCTGAAAATTAAAAAAAAAGATAACAAGTTTGTTGAAGCTCTTTGTCATGGACAATGCTTATCTTGGTAGATATCAGCTAGCTTTTGCATCTCATATTTTACCTTGCTTGTTGACTAGAAAATGTGGTGATGCTTTTGTTTGCAAAAATCTAAAAATATGTGCTAATAACTTTCTTTGGATGTCATCTATTGCACTGATCATGCCATGTGTCTTAGACAATATTTTGTGCTATACATGCTAGATGTTGTAATTGCAGTCAATCATATCTGAGAAGCATTCTTTTTGCACTCCACTTGCACCCTAGTTGCATTCATTGCATATTTTGAGGGGGAGTTGCATTTTAGGGGGAGTTTGAGTCTGTGTCTTATGTCTTTTTTGAGTGCATTTAGTTTCACTTGATGAGTCCAATTGTCAAGAAGGGGGAAAATTTTTGGTTTACTTGATCTTTTAGAAGAGTTTAGGGGGAGTTTTTGCTTTCTCTGGGATTTGTTTCAAGGGGAGTTTTAGTCTCTTTTTGCCTTTACTCTTTGGATATCCTTGTTGATAATTCTGAGATTGCACTCGTTTGAGTTTTTTATTTTTGTTTAACAATAATGACTGTTTTCTCGTTTTTGTTCGGCTTTTGGCAATTAGGGTTAAATTTTTTATTTTATTTTCTTCTTTGTGTCTTCTTGTGTTTTGTTTTTATGTTTCCACGTGTTTTGCAGGTTTCGAAGTGTTGAAGAGGTTGTTGACAATGCACTCATCAAAGGGGAGATTGAGGAGCCATGTTGAAGATCATGGGCCTCATGGCTCCAGAAGTAATGAGTGATTGTCAACGGACGTCAAAGTGAGAAGAGAAGAGAAGTCGAGACCTACTATGTCTGAGCCACGTGTGACTCAGGTACACGGGCGGCGAGCGACTGCCGGGCAGAGGGGCCGTGGAGTCGGGCAAGCCCAATCCGAGTACATGGGCTAGGAGCAGCAGGTGATCCATTGGTCTGTTGACTGGGATTTACTCAGGTACATGGGCAGTGAGCGATTGCCGGGCTGAGGGAGTCGCAAAATTGGGTCGGCCCAATCTGGGTACCCGGTGCGAAGATGGTGGACACTTTGTTAGTTTCGGCGCAACACCGACGCCCAATCCAGACCGCTGATCCGTGATTGAGCCGTCTTGAAGCGAAGCCGTAGCTGCTACGAAAGCTCCGCATCAGGACAAGTTATCTTTATTTAGGATTTTACTATTTTTCCTTTTAGGCCCATAGCCTGTGTTAGTCGAGTCTGTAAAAATCCTAAGGGCATGTTGGTCTTTTCAGTTTATTTTTGCGTCTGTGTAATTTACCCTAGGGGTAAATCTGTCTTTTCCCATTTATTGGGCTGCCTATAAATAGGCCCCAATCCCTAGGGTTAGGGTTAAGTCATTCAATGAAAATATGACGTCATCCTTTATTCCAAAGTGTTTCTTCCTCCTTTCACCTACTGTGCGCCGCCACCCTTCAAAAATCCTTTCGGTGATACTAACGCCCTTGCTTTCCTTTGGAAAATCACTGTTGTTTACTGGGCGAGGTGCATCGGCACGGGAGCCCAGGAGGTAGTGCACGCAACAAGCGCCAAGCGGAGCGCATGAATAGGTGCATGCGGCGATGATAGTGCTTCAAGCGAAGTGAAGGACAGCGCCGCTGAAACGTTGACGCGTGGGGAGCCAGCTTCGGCTTTTATCTCCGATTCATTTCTCCTCAGAAAAACAGGTGATCTTGGCTATTTTTTCTTGGCCGCCTATCCCTGGCACACTGTAACACCCCAAATTTTCAAAGAAATAAAAATATTATTTAATCCAATTTCCTGAAATTAATTATTTTGGAAATACCTTTAATGCCCTCCTTAATCTTTTGAACTAAGACCTAGATGTAATGACCAAACCAGGGGCTAGAAAATTTTGTATATGATCCCAAGGCCAAGATATATTTTTGAGAATTTTTACAAATTTTTATCATGCTTGGAAGTGACCCAAATATTTTAAACCAATATATGCAATTATTTTTAATCAGAAAACCTTTTAAACAGTAGTGGGCCTCTCCCTCCCTTTCTCTCTCTCTCTCTCGGCCAGCCCAGCCCGTTAGCCCCGCGCGCCCCGTCTGACACCCAGCCCCCACCCATTAGAGACCCCCCTCCTCTCCGAGCGCGCGCTCGACCACCTGACCCCACCCGTCAGTCGCCTCGCCCACTCGCTCGCGCCCGCTGCCCGGTGGACCCCACCTGTCGGATCCGTCTTCCCCGTGAGATCCACCCCCAAATCCCCACCCCCTCGCCGGCCGACGCCATAACGCGCCTCGGATCCACTGCCCCCGACCCCCTCTCCCCGAATTGAGCCCGCCATTACGTTGCCCGATCCCTAGCGATCGTTTCCCCTATTCAAATCCGATCGATTCACATCCAGGTTCGATGAATCAAGCGCAACCGAGCTCGCCGGCGTTTCAAAGCGCGTTTACTCTCGGCCACCGTCAATTGCGCCCCCTCTGCCCCCGCCAGCGACCCTATTTAAACCTCCCTGGTGCCCCGCATCCATCCCTCGCTCGCAATTGCACCAGAACCGAGCCAAGCGCCTGTGACGCCCACTTAAACACCTCAGCGCCGCCTTCACTCCAGCCGCCGCTCGCCATCGCCGGAGTCCCCCTCCGTCCTCGTCGACCGCACCGCTATGACCGCGAGGACCTCACCGACCTCGGCCACCCCTCCATCACCGACGAACCCCGCCGGAACTCCACCGCCGACGAGGACCCGAATATCTTCGCCGCCTCCGCTCGTCGCCGGCCATGCTCCGTCGACCATTCGCCCTGCCAACGGTACCCTCGTGATCCCCGTAGTGTCCGCTTTCCATTTTAAGCCTTAGGTTCGACCGCCGTCGCTCGCCGTGACCTCTGGCCCGCTCGCCATCGCCAGAGAAGACAATCGGCACGGGTCGAGTACCCGTGCCATGTCGGATTCAAACCCGACCGTGCGATCGCGATCGGACGACACCGACATCACCACGTGCACGATATAACCAGCACCATTGGATCTGATCGAAACATTATGTTTTAATCTCACGCGTCCGTTAGTTTTTAAAACCCATGTTTAAGCTGAGCCGTTCATCGCGTACCGGTTCGATGTTTTAATGTCTGCCGTCTGCGTTATTTTAACTCCCCGCCTCGCCCTCGTGCGTTGGATCTGGATCCAATGGTCCAGATTGGGCCGGACCACACGCACAGTGCGCGGGTTCACCGTGGGCCTAGCTCACCGTGGACCCGAGGCTATTTTGAATTTAAATTAAATTACAAAAACTGTTTTAAACTTGTAAAATTCATATCTGGCGCATTTGAACTCCAAAAATTATCATTTCAATTCCAGAAATTTTGTAATTTTATTCTCTACACGTTAGTACAATAGAAACAGTATGTTTACTTTGAATATTTCATTCTTATTTACTAAAGTATTCAAATGCCCTTATGTTAAAATACAAACTTTATTATTTAAATTTCAGTAAAATTTATATTTATTCATTCCCTGTTAATATATTGAAAGCACTAAGTTTTCTCTGGACCTTTCATTTTAAATTAATTAGAAAGCTTTAAAAGAGATTATTTCACAATTAAAAATCCCTTTTAGAAAGGGCCATATTTCTTTGTAGTTCATTTTAAATTATTTATAACATAGATTTTAGGAACTTAACAACTGGGTTTTCCTTAAATTAAACCAATTTAAACCTATGTGCTTGTTGTGTGGTTTTGTATTGTTTAAATTGAATGTTGTATTTATTTTATTTTACTTTATTTATATCGAGAAGACTACGACGCCACCGAGGAGCCGGAGTACTTTCCCGAAGTTCCTCCCTCTCCTTTCGCTGAACAAGGCAAGTCACCAAACAACACATTTGAGCATGTTGAACCCATGTTTTACTAAACTATCGCTAAAACACATAGGATATACATGCATTAATCAAATGAAACCCTTACAATATATTTATTAGGATCCCCCGACCTTGTTGTGCAACCCAAGCCATGCTATCTCACCTAACCTCCTTGTCACCATATGATTACTATTATTAGCTAGTGTCCAATGTATTGACACGATTGCTATAGGATAAAAAATGAGTCGTAGCAACTTGGTTCTACTATATGATCCCCGTTATTCTTATCCTTGGAATTCTGTCGGTGATGAGTTGTGGTTGTGAGTGAATGCATGGTGGGTTCCATGTGCAAGTTAGGGCATTGGTCGGTAGCACCCGGGGCACTATAAGGACCGGTCTGCGGGATCCGTTGCAATACACTTCCGTACTAACCACAAGTCTAATGGGTAAGTCCTAACTAAGGTATGGAGTGTTCCAAACCGAGGCCACCATTTGGAGATGGGTCAAGCAGCACCTGCGGGTGGCTTGTACCAATGTGGTGCAAAAGGGGGTGCGACGTTAGCCGGGATGCGGCCCGGCGCGCCGGCGAAACCTAGACCGGGTGGTTATCACTTGGAGCATTTCATGCTAAGTTTTTGGCACGAGTTCCCGTGGTATGGGTCATCTCGTTACACTTTGGTGTTTGGGATAAGTGTGTGCCTTGTGGGTATAGTAGTACATCTCTGATCAGAGTCATAAATCTTTTCGAAAAGTCGAGCCCACGGTCAAGGGCGGGTTGCGTGACATCCCACAGTTAGTTTAATTTTGATATATATGTGCATGATGGTTTGACATGTAAGGACTGTTGTGCGAGGAGGTAAAACGTACTCCTCGAGTTAGATGATGTTATTGATGTTCATGTTTATTATTCCGCATGATAAAAATTGACTACACTAAATGCAATAACTGAAAACGTATTTTTTCGCACTTTTAACATTATCCTTCCATTGTTATTACCTTGCATTATTATTTGCATCTGCGGTGGCTTGTTGAGTACTTTTTGTACTTATACCCGTTGGACACACTTCAGAGGATGCCTACTACAAGGATGGTCTGGAGTAGCGACCCAGTCAAGAGAAGATCCTGAAGAGGGCGTTCGTCATGCTTTTATTTTCTTATTTAATTTTTATTCTGATGTAATAAATATGGTCTGTGCACCATGAATACTTGTCGTAAGTACGATTGTCGCATGATGAACCTCTTGTATTATTGTTTTTCCCGATAATTATTTCCCGAAAATCTACTTTATAAACTTTTTTCCTCCCCTCACTTTTCTTCAACTTATTGCTTTTGTCGATGCCGGTCTACCAAGTCACAACTACTGCCGCCACTTTGAGGGCTTCGTCAGAGAGCTCCGTATGATGCTCACCTTCCTCGAGTTCCTCTTCGAGCCTGAATTCCAGGGGATATACATGGAAGAATTTGCCGGACCCTGCGACATCTCCCTCACCATCCACGGCTCCGGAGAACACCTGGCACCCTACACCACCGCACTTGGGGGCCCGACTTTCAACGTCGCGTGCCAACGAGTCGCCCTCCAGGCCCTTATGGAGTTGAGGATGATCTATGATGATCGTCTTTAGAACTCGTCCTTTCGGCTTGTGCCGAAGCGCACTCCCGGCGCCCACCGTAGTATCTACATCGAAGTTCACTCCGTTCGTGATCCGGTCATGGCCCGGCAGTCGCGTCTTCTTCAGGCCATGGACGACCTCCATACTGAGGCGGTGCTCGATGCCGATGAGCACCATGAGGCGGTTGAGTTTCTTCGTGAGGAGACGAAGAACTTGATCCAACAGAATGGCGAGCTGCAGCGGAAGATCATGCAGCTATAGAAGGACATCGCGGAGATGGTTCCCCTCCTCCCGAGGAAGAGGAAGCCCATCCGTGAGCCTGTCCCTCACCGCAAGAGGATCCCGCCACACCCCTCCACCGCCGGACCATCCACCGCCAGCGCCCCTGCACCACGCCCCAGTCTCGTCTCCGACCCAATCATCGAGAACGTTCTCGAGCCCACCATCCCTCGGGATCCACGTACTTGTGGTTCCGAGAGCATGGAGACCACCTCCGGTGGCGAGTAAGCGCTAATTACTGTTGTTTGACTAATAATTTTATGTATGTGGTGCTATCTACAACGAGTTGTGTTGTAGGTAGAATAAAACAAGAGCATGATTGTAACGAACTTTTTATACCACTTGAGATATATATGAGCCTCAGCGGCCCCTTTTGATTAAAATGTTTGTATCACCATCTTTTTATCTCATGGCTAACGTCTTATATTCAGAAGATGGCCGACAACCAGAACACCGGCTCCAACAATGGAGAAGGAGGAAGCCACGGCTTGCCCGAAGGCGTTGTTCCCAACTGGGGTGCAACGGGTCCACGACAGACTGGGTCGCCATCCGCCAACCACCCCACCATGGCGGCAATGATGGCGAATCAAAACTAGTTGATCACCGCCCTCCTCATCCAAATGCAGCACCAACAGGCACAGTTGGACCGCCTGCAAAATGGGGAACCTGCCCCTCATGCGCCCGCCCCCACGCCCACTCCCCAACTCTCAGAGTTCCTTCGGGTGCGTCCCCCAATTTTCTCTAGCACCACCAACCCAATGGAGGCCGGAGATTGGCTCCTCATTATTGGGAAGAAGCTGGATCTCCTCCCCTGTACCGACCGGGAGCGAGTGGCCTTCGCCACTCACCAACTCCAGGGTCCCACCGCGGAGTGGTGGGACAATTACCGCGAGTCCCAGCCAGAGGACCACGTGGTGACATGGGCGGAGTTCACCATCGCCTTTTGCCCCGCCCACTTCCCCGCTGGAGTCATCGCGGTAAAACAGCAGGAGTTCCGCGACCTGCAACAGGGCAGCCGGACTGTCATGGAGTACCTCCATGAGTTCAACCGTCTGGCTCGCTACACACCGGAAGAAGTGCGGACCGACGCCCTCCGCCAGGCTAAGTTCCTATGGGGACTTAAGGATGAGCTGTCCATCTAGCTCGTCGCCACCGACTACGCCGACTTCCGACGGCTAGTGAATAAAGCGCTCATCCAAGAGACTGAGCAAAACAAGTTTGACCTCAAGAAGAGGAAGATGATCGCCTTGAAGCATCAACAGGCAAATTCTCAGAGGCCCCGCTTCATTCCTCTGCCACCAGCGCCCGCCTACCATCCTCGACCCGCCTATAGGCCACCTCACGTCGCCGGTGGATCCAACGGCGGGCATCCCCGCCCTGCTCCACCAGCTCCGGCCGCTCAGCCGACGTCCGCCACCAAGGCTCCGATCTTGAAGGATCGCCAAGGGAGGCCGGTCATCTACTTCAACTGCCGTAAGGAAGGGCACTATTCGCACCAGTGTCCTCACCCCAAGCAGCCCCAAGGCGCAGCACCCAACAAGGTGGTTCGGGCCCGCGTTAACCACATCAGCGCGGAGGAAGCTCAGGAGGCTCCCGAAGTCGTACTCGGTACGTTTACCACAGATTACGTACCAGCTATGGTTTTATTTGACTCTGGAGCAACACATTCTTTCATCTCTGAAGACTTTGTGAAAACCCACAACTTGGACGTGCTCCCTCTATCTGTCCCCATGATGATTGCCACTCCAGGCAATAAAACCTTAGCCCACCTATACAATCCTAGGGTTAAGATAGAGACCCAAGGAGTATTGTTCCGGGCCAAGCCAGTCCTCATAAAGTGCACCGGACTCGACCTCATCCTAGGGATGGATTGGTTGATGAAGCACAAGGGAGTGATTGACTGTGCCAACAAGTCCGTAACAGTGACCAACCCCGAAGGCGAAGCCGTCACTTTCCGGATGACCAGCCGCAAACCACTTGAAGCATCCCTTCACTCGCTAGCCCTTGAAGAAGTGCCCATAGTCAAGGAGTTTGTGGACATCTTCCCCGAGGACCTACAAGGAATGCCTCCCAAGCGGGACATCGAATTCAGGATCGAACTTGTCCCTAGGACCACTCCAATCTCCAAGCTCCCATACTAGATGGCCGCCAATGAACTAGCCGAGGTCAAGAGCAACATCGAAGACCTGGAGCAAAAAGGGTACATCCGGCCAAGTACCTCACCCTGGGGTGCACCGGTCATCTTCGCCATGAAGAAGGACAAGACCAAGAGGATGTGCGTGGACTATAGAGCCCTGAACGACATAACCATCAAGAACACCATTGCCTCGGATCGACTACCTATTCGATCAACTGAAAGGATCCTCGGTGTTTTCCAAGATTGACCTCAGGTCATGTAACACCCCAGAAATTAAAAAAAGGATTAAAATAAAAGAAAATATTATTTAAAATCATTTCTGGATTTATTAGTAAAGGAAAAAAAATCTCAAAAGAACCCAAATAAAACCAAACAGGGAGAAATACTCCAAATCTGGACTTGCAAATTTTATGAGATGAACTAGAGACCAAAATATAATTTTAGGAATTTTTACAAATTTTTATCAACACTAATTCAACCCTTAATCAAAGAAATGAATTACTGGAATTATTTTAAATCAGAAAACAATTTTAAATCCTTAATGGGCCTCAACCCCGAATCCTCCCTCAGCCCGGCCCAGCCCATTCGTGAGCCACTGACCTGTGGGTCCCGCCTGTCGGTGCCGCTCCCCTCTCTCCTCCCGCCCGCGCCCCGCCTCGGCCCCACCAGTCGGCCTCCTCGCGCTCGCCTCCGCCCTCTGACATACGTGGCCCGTCTGTCGGCGCCATTTGTCTCGCACTCGCTCACTGACAGGTGGAGCCCACCTGTCAGGATCGTCTTCTTCCCGGGAAGGGGATCCCCCTTTCCTTTTTCCGGCGATCCCCTTCGGATCCCTTGCCGTCGGCCGCCCAAATCCACCCGATCGCCTCCGGACTCCCTTCCTTGGATCACCATGATCCCCTTCCACTGAAAGACAACGCGGTTTCGCACTTTAGGAAGCTTGGCTGAGGGAATGGAAGTCCTGACCGGAGCTCTCGGGATCTCTCGGTTCCCTGCCATCCCGACGCCGGCGACCCCCCTATAAGAACCCCTCGCCCTCACCGCCCTCACCGCCCTCAGCCACACCGCCTAAACCCGAGCTAAAGCACTCCCACGCGCTCCCTCTTGATTTTAGGCGTTTCCCCTCTGCTCCACCTCCGGCGAGCGATCGCCGTCGCCTCGGACCCCCGCCGCCCTAGCCGCTGCCACCGTCGGGTCCGTCGTCGACCACCCCTCTGTTGGTTGTGGACGCCGCCGGATCGCCATCACCGTCGACCACCCGAACGCCCTGCTCGTCTACCCTCGCCGCCGGCCGCCGTCCGTCGCCCTCCGTCGTCGCCAGAGGTATCATCGTGACCCCCATCACCTCCGCGTTCCATTTTTGGCCCTAGCTAGGCCCCTAGGCCCTCGCCGTCGCCGCCGTGGCCTCACCCGAGCCCGCCGTCGCCGGAGACGAAGGGGTACTCAACCCCTTACGGCGTGCCGTGCCGGACGAGATCGAGGCCGTCCGATCATGATCGGAGGGCTACGATTAAATCCCTTCGGGATTCAATCCGGGCCCTCGGATCTGATCGAAGAGGTATCGTGCGATCGCAGTCGTCGATCGTTACTTAAACCCCCGGATCCATCTGGTGCGTCCACGTGTACCCGTCCGCCACGTTTTAATCACAGCCGTTCATTTTCATTTAAATGTTCCGCCTCGCGCCCGGCCGCTCGATCTGGATCGGACGATCCAGATCGGTTCGGTCCACGCGCACAGTAGCGCGGTCCACCGTGGGCCTGGCTCACCGTGGACCAGAGCCCATTTCCTGTTTAAATAAAAATTTCAGAAAATGGTTTAAACTTCAAAAATTCATATCTTGCTCATTTTAACTCCAAATTTCACCATTCAAATTTTGTTAAATCCAGAATAATATTCTCTACACATTAATGCCATAAAAACAGTATGTTACTGTTACCCAAAATATTTTTAGCAAATAAAAGAATAAAAATCCCTTAGGATTAAAATTAATAATACAGAAAATAAATTAGGAAAAATCCCAAAAAGTTAAACTTTACTGTTTTATGCAAAAACTCAGAATAATAAAATATTACTTCACATACAAACACCCACAACTATGTATGTTCTTTTATTTGGTGAATTTTATCTGTTTATTGAATGTATTATTTATTTTTCCGTATCGAGAAGACTACGAGTACGTCGAGGAGCAGGAGTTCTATCCCGAGGTTCCTCCATCTCCCTTTGCTGAGCAAGGCAAGTCATCGACCACCTCTGTGGAAACAGTTGATCATATTGAGCCCATGTTTTAATAAATTATCGCTATAACACATAGGTTAATATTGCATTAGTCAAAAATCAAGCCCTACACTTATATTTATTAGATCCCCGTCCTTGTGTGCAAACCCAAGCCATGCTTATTGAGCCTTAACTCCTTGTCACTCTACAAATATTATATTAGCTAGTGCCCAATGTACCGGCACAACTGCTATAGGATATAAAGAATGAGTCGTAGATTAGATGGATTCTGGTATATGAAATACCCTGTTATTCTTGTCTCTGGACTCTGTTGGAGTTAGGCATGTCATAAGTATGGTGGGTTCCGGGTGCAAGCTCGGGTTTTGGTATGTCGCACCCGGGGCACTATAAGGACCGGTCTGCGGGATCTGTTGCAAAGCACTTCCGTACCAACCACAAGTCTAATGGGTAAGTCCTAACTGGAAGTGTGGAACACTCCGTCTCACGGCACCATAGTGGAGGGGGCAAGGGGCTAGCCCTCAGGGCGCCTTGTACCGACGATGGCTCAAGGGGGGGTATTGTGGAAACTCGACATGGCGAGACACGGTACGAAACCTATAAGAGGGTGCTGTTGAGTCGGGGGAGACCATATGGAAGGTTTTGGCACGAGTTCCCGTGAAATGGGTCATCTCGTTACACTTTGGTGTAAGTGATGAGTGCGTGCCTTGTGGGTACAGTGGTACATCTCTGATCAGAGTAATTTAAATCTTTTCGAAAAGCCGAGCCCACGGTCAAGGGCGGGTTGTGTGACTACTCGCAGTTAGTTTACCATTGGTTGAAAGATTGAGTTATTCATGGCATGTAAGGACTGTTGTGCGAGGAGGTAAAACGTACTCCTCGAGTTAGAAGATGATGATGCATTCACATGTTTACTTTTCCGTACTAATAAATTGCTCACATATAATGCTTTACAAATATGCTGCTTCCGCAAAACTAGCCACTATCTCCCTTGTTATTATCTTGCATTATATTTGCATTCGGTGGCTTGCTGAGTACATCTGTACTCACCCCGTTGACTTACACCATCAGAGCCCATCTACTACGAGGAGGATGAAGGTCTGGAGTAGCGATCCAGTCAAGGCGAGACTGGAAGAAGGCGTTCATCTAGGACCCTTGATTTTATTAGTTTCTCTTCACTTTCATTCACTTTTGTATTAATGCGGTCTACGAACCGTGAATGTTTGCTCGTCTTTTACGTGGTCGTGTGATGAACGTCTTGTTTTGTTGATTTTCTATGGAATTTCAATAAAGTCCTGATTTATTAAATCGGGGCGCGACAAGATGGTATCAGAGCCGACTTGACTGTAGGAAGCCAAACAGACCTGACCCTAGGACTTATATCGACCATATTTTCTTACAAATTGCTTACCTTCTCATCTTCTGAAGTTTTCACAAAAATTTTCTCTCTTTTGTAGATGCCGGTCCGTACCATGAGTGGGAACCTTCGCGATGAGGCCGGATTCATTCACGAGCTGCGCATGCTCGTCAGCTTCCTCGGATTTGAGCATGAGCCGATGTACCATGGAGTCTTCCCCGACGAGGAAGAAAGCTTCTGCGAGGTCACCGTCGTCATCCAGCCCTCCCCTCAGACCGCTCACACCTATCGCGGAGGAGGACCTACCTTCTTGGTTGCTAGTCAGCGCACCGCCCTCCAGGCACTCACGGAGCTCCGGATGAGATAAGACAGTGAGCTCTATGACACGGACTTCCGCTTCGTGCCTCTTCGCACTCCAGGGAGTCCCCACAGCGTCTTCGTCAGCACACTCTCCCAGCGCCATTCTGCAATTGGTCATACCATGCGCTTGTTGGAGGCCATGGATGATCTCCATTACGAGGCACTGCAGGACGCCAATGGACAGCGCGACACCATCAGCTTCTACCGACACTCTTCCGAGGATCGGAACCGCGAGAACGGAGAGCTTCGTCGCCGCATCCAGCAGGGACATTGTTTGGCTGCCGAGGTAGAGGAGCTACGGCGCCAAAATGAGCTCCTTCGGCAGCGTGTCGCCACCAACCCACAGCTCCGCTACCAGATCGAGGAGTTGAAGAAGGACATAGAGGAGATCGCGCCTCTTCCGCCTCGTAGGAAGAAACCCCTTCGGATCCCTACTGTGAGGCCCAAGAGGATCTCCCGCAGCGCACCACCCGCCGGACCATCCAGCTCCTCGACACCGACCGTCTCCCATGAGCCCGAGATTGAGCCGTCCCCCGAGCTGCCATAGACGTAGTTTTACGGTTGATTGTTATTTTCATTTTTGCTTTCTTGTATTAGCATTCATGTCAAAACATAAGGCATGAATGAAGAATTAAATAAATGTAACCGCAAGAACGGTATCTTTTGAAATAAAATATGAAGAAGTTCACTAAAATAAATGTGTCTACCTTGAAAAATCCAGGATGACCAACAACCAAGGCTCCGACGCTCCTCAGAACGGAGGAGAGAGTGGCAACTTGCCACAATGGGGAGCCACCGGGCAAAGGCAAGCCCCGGTCGCCAACCACCCCACTCTGGCTGAAATGATGGCCACCCAGAACCAGTTGGTTGCTGCCCTATTGAACCAGATGCAGCAGCAACAGCAGCAGATGCAAGAGCAGCAGACTCATCTCTTCCGCCTCCACCAACAGCCTGAGCTGCCCCGACCCGCCACACCAGCTCCCGCTCCCGCGTCCCAGCTTTCGGAATTCCTCCGAGTCCGCCCATCGACCTTCTCGAGCACCACCAACCCCATGGAGGCTGCGGATTCGTTGCGAGCTATCGAGAAGAAGCTCGATCTACTGACCTGCACCGAGCAGGAGAGGGTGGCCTTCGCCACCCACCAGCTTCATGGTCCCGCCGCAGAATGGTGGGACAATTATCGCGAGACTCTGCCCGAGGGCCATGCCCACACTTGGGCAGAGTTTTCAGCCGCTTTCCGTGCCGCCCACATCCCCGACGGCATTATAGCCCAGAAGCAACAGGAGTTCCGAGACCTGCAGCAAGGAAGCAGGTCTGTCACAGAATACCTGCACGAGTTCAACCGTCTGGCCAGGTACGCACCTGAGGAGGTCCGTACGGATGCGGCCAGACAGGCCAAGTTCCTCTGGGGACTGAAGGATGAGCTGTCTCTACAGCTTATCTCCAGAGATTTCGCCAACTTCCAAAAGTTGGTGAACAAAGCTATCATGCAGGAGACCCAGCAGAATAAGGTTGACCTGAAGAAGAAGCGGATGATAGCCTTCAGGCAAAACCAGGGCATGGCCTAGAGACCCCGCTTTGTTCCACCTCCATCAGCACCGCATTACCACCCCCGACCAGTATATCGTCCAGCACCACCCGCCGCCAATGCCAGAACCAGACAACCTCGCCCCGCTCCCGCCGCCCCAGCTGCACCAACCGCGCCGGCAAAGAAGGCGGAAATCCTGCGCGACAAGCACGGCAAGCCCGTGGTATGCTTCAACTACCGCCAGGAGGGGCATTACTCCAATTCTTGCCCCCATCCTAAGCACGTCCAAGGAGTTGCCGCGAACCCCGCCATCCGCGCCCGAGTCAATCACGTCACAGCTGAAGAAGCTCAGGCCGCACCAGAGATAGTGATGGGTAAGTTCTTGGTACATTCAGCACTTACCGTGGTTTTATTTGACACTGGAGCTACGCACTCCTTCATATCAACTGATTTTGTGGAAAAGAACAATCTAAACACAGAAGATCTACCCAGAGCCGTACAAATAGTCACCCGGGAAAACAAACTCTAGCCCTAACATATAGCCCAAAGGTATGGATAGATATCCACGGCACCGTATTTTGGGCCGACCCCATCCTAATAGAATGCCAAGGGTTGGATCTCATTCTAGGGATGGATTGGTTGAATAAATACCAAGGAGTAATAGAATGTGCCCAGAGAAAAGTGACTGTGACCAGCGAAGAAGGGACTGCCGTCACATTTCAGATGCCAAGACTGAAGATCAGAAGATCAAGACTGCACCAGATTACCTTGGAAGAAATACCGATAGTCTATGAGTACCCGGACGTGTTCCCAGAGGATTTACCAGGGATGCCACCCAAGAGGGATATCGAGTTCAGGATTGATTTGGTGCCCGGAACCACCCCTATTTATAAGCGACCATACCGGATGGCCGCTAATGAATTAGCTGAGATGAAGCAGCAATTGGAGGATCTTGAAAGGAAAGGTTATATCAGACCAAGTACGTCGCCATGGGGTGCTCCCGTCATCTTCGTCGAGAAGAAGACAAGGCAAAGCGTATGTGTGTGGATTATCGCGCCTTGAATGAAGTAACCATCAAGAATAAGTACCCATTGCCTCATATCGACGATCTCTTCGATCAGCTAAAAGGAGCTACAGTATTCTCGAAGATCGACTTGCGTTTTGGTTATCATCAGTTAAGGATCCGAGAGGAGGATATACCCAAGACTGCCTTCACTACCCGTTATGGATTATATGAGTGCACGGTTATGTCCTTTGGATTGACCAACGCCCCTGCATTCTTCATGAATATGATGAATAAGGTGTTCATGGAATATTTGGACAAATTCATCATGGTCTTCATAGACGACATCCTCATTTATTCCAAGGACCAGAAAGAGCACGAGACTCACCTCCGGTTAACCTTAGGAAAGCTAAGGGAACACCAATTGTATGCCAAGTACAGCAAATGCATGTTTTGGATGGCTGAAGTAAAGTTCCTTGGACACATCATCTCGGCGCAAGGAATCGCAGTGGACCCTGCCACCGTAGAAGCAGTTACGGATTGGCTGCCACCCACGAACGTATCGGAAATACGAAGTTTTTTGGGTTTGGCTGGATATTATCGGAGATTCATTGAGAATTTTTCTAAGATAGCCAAGCCAATGACCAAGTTGTTGCAGAAAGGAGAGAAGTTTGAATGGACTCCTGAATGCGAGGAAAGTTTCCGCACCCTCAAGACCCGCTTGGTATCTGCACCCATACTGACCCTACCCGATATCCGGAAAGACTTCCATGTCTATTGTGACGCATCCCGCCAAGGATTGGGATGTGTTTTGATGCAAGATGGAAAAGTTATCTCTTATGCCTCTCGTCAGTTGAGACCCCATGAGTTGAACTACCCAACCCATGATTTGGAACTTGCCGCAGTTGTGCACGCCCTTAAGATATGGAGACATTATTTGGTTGGAAATCGCTGTGAGATTTTTACGGACCACAAGAGCTTGAAGTACATCTTCACACAGCCAGACCTTAACTTGAGGCAAAGACGATGGCTGGAATTAATAAAGGACTATGACTTAGGTATTCACTACCACCCCGGAAAAGCTAATGTGGTAGCTGATGCATTAAGTCACAAGGGATATTGCACAGCTATGATGATTCAGGAGCACGCACCCTTGTTATGTAAAGAGATGGAAAAATTGAATCTTGGGTTGACCACAGGAGCATATCTAGCCACCTTGGAGACTCGACCTGTCTTGTTCGAACAAATCCGTGAAGCCCAGTTAGAGGACCCAGATATAGCTGCCATTAGGAAGAACATGAGACAAGGAAAAGCCCCAGGATTTTCAGAGGACGAGAACGGCACCATATGGTTTGGAAACCGGATATGTGTGCCGGATAAACCTGAGATAAAGACCCTTATCCTGAGAGAAGCCCATGAGACCATGTACTCCATTCATCCCGGCAGTACCAAGATGTACCAAGACCTGAAGGAACGTTATTGGTGGGTTAGTATGAAGAGGGAGATTGCACAGTTCGTCGCCGAATGTGACACCTGCAGAAGGGTAAAAGCTGAACATCAGAGACCTGCAGGATTGTTACAGCCACTTAAGGTGCCTGAATGGAAGTGGGAAGAAATCGGTATGGATTTCATCACCGGACTACCAAAAACCCAACTTGGGTATGATTCTATTTGGGTGATCATCGATCGGCTTACAAAAGTGGCACATTTCATAGCCGTCAAGACGACCTTTAGTGGCCCTAAGCTTGCAGAGCTATATGGCCCGGATCGTATGTCTTCATGGAGTGCCCAAGAAGATAGTGTCCGACAGAGGAAGTCAGTTTACCTCTCGTTTCTGGAAGAACCTTCAAGAGGAGATGGGCACGAGATTGAATTTCAGTACCGCCTACCACCCTCAGACAGATGGACAAACAGAGAGGGTGAATCAGATATTAGAGGATATGCTTCGAGCATGTGTTTTGGATTTTGGAGCCACTTGGGACAAGAGCTTGCCGTACGCTGAGTTTTCGTACAACAACAGCTATCAAGCCAGCCTTCAGATGTCTCCTTTTGAAGCCCTGTATGGACGTAGGTGCAGGACGCCTCTACTTTGGGACCAAACAGGTGAATCGCAAGTATTCGGAACCGACATTCTTCGTGAAGCTGAAGAGAAAGTATGGATCATCAGAGACCGACTCAAGACAGCCCAATCACGACAGAAGAGCTACGCGGACAATCGACGCCGAAACCTAGCCTTTGAAGAAGGAGACCATGTCTACCTTCGAGTTACGCCTCTCCGTGGTACTCAACGGTTTAACATGAGAGGGAAGTTGGCCCCTCGATATGTTGGACCATTCCCCATTATCCGACGCCAAGGCGAAGTTGCTTATCAGTTGGAACTACCACCCTCATTGGCTGGAGTGCACGATGTATTCCACGTATCTCAACTCAAGAAGTGTCTCCGCGTCCCCACAGAACAAGTGGATCTTCAGCAGTTGGATGTTCAAGAGGATCTGACCTATGTGGAAAAGCCGGTCAAGATATTGGAAGTAAAAGAAAGGACCACCAGGAGTCGAGTCATCCGTTTCTGTAAAGTACAGTGGAGCAATCATCCGGTAGAAGAAGCTACATGGGAAAAAGAAGATGAACTCAAGGCACAGCATCCTGAGCTATTCGAGGATTGATCCGAATCTCGAGGACGAGATTCTCTGTAAGGGGGATAGGATTGTAACACCCCAGAAATTAAAAAAAGGATTAAAATAAAAGAAAATATTATTTAAAATCATTTCTGGATTTATTAGTAAAGGAAAAAAAATCTCAAAAGAACCCAAATAAAACCAAACAGGGAGAAATACTCCAAATCTGGACTTGAAAATTTTATGAGATGAACTAGAGACCAAAATATAATTTTAGGAATTTTTACAAATTTTTATCAACAGTAATTCAACCCTTAATCAAAGAAATGAATTACTGGAATTATTTTAAATCAGAAAACAATTTTAAATCCTTAATGGGCCTCAACCCCGAATCCTCCCTCAGCCCGGCCCAGCCCATTCGTGAGCCACTGACCTGTGGGTCCCGCCTGTCGGCGCCGCTCCCCTCTCTCCTCCCGCCCGCGCCCCGCCTCGGCCCCACCAGTCGGCCTCCTCGCGCTCGCCTCCGCCCTCTGACATACGTGGCCCGTCTGTCGGCGCCATTTGTCTCGCACTTGCTCAATGACAGGTGGAGCCCACCTGTCAGGATCATCTTCTTCCCGGGAAGGGGATCCCCCTTTCCTTTTTCCGACGATCCCCTTCGGATCCCTTGCCGCCGGCCGCCCAAATCCACCCGATCGCCTCCGGACTCCCTTCCTTAGATCACCATGATCCCCTTCCACCGAAAGACGACGCGGTTTCGCACTTTAGGAAGCTTGGCCGAGGGAATGGAAGTCCTCACCGGAGCTCTCGGGATCTCTCGGTTCCCTGCCATCCCGACGCCGGTGACCCCCCTATAAGAACCCCTCGCCCTCACCGCCCTCAGCCACACCGCCTAAACCCGAGCTAAAGCACTCCCACGCGCTCCCTCTCGATTTTAGGCGTTTCCCCTCTGCTCCACCTCCGGCGAGCGATTGCCGTCGCCTCGGACCCCCGCCGCCCTAGCCGTCGCCACCGTCGGGTCCGTCGTCGACCACCCCACCTCGTCCACCCCTCCGTTGGTCGTGGACGCCGCCGGATCGCCGTCACCGTCGACCACCCGAACGCCCTGCTCGTCTACCCTCGCCGCCGGCCGACGTCCGTCGCCCTCCGTCGTCGCCAGAGGTATCATCGTGACCCCCATCACCTCCGCGTTCCATTTTTGGCCCTAGCTAGGCCCCTAGGCCCTCGCCGTCACCGCCGTGGCCTCACCCGAGCCCGCCGTCGCCGGAGACGAAGGGGTACTCGACCCCTTACGGCGTGCCGTGCCGGACGAGATCGAGGCCGTCCGATCACGATCGGAGGGCTACGATTAAATCCCTTCGGGATTCAATCCGGGCCCTCGGATCTGATCGAAGAGGTATCGTGCGATCGCAGCCGTCGATCGTTACTTAAACCCCCGGATCCATTCGGTGCGTCCACTTGTACCCGTCCGCCACGTTTTAATCACAGCCGTTCATTTTCATTTAAACGTTCCACCTCGCGCCCGGCCGCTCGATCTGGATCGGACGATCCAGATCGGTTAGGTCCACGCGCACAGTAGCGCGGTCCACCGTGGGCCTGGCTCACCGTGGACCAGAGCCCATTTCCTGTTTAAATAAAAATTTCAGAAAATGGTTTAAACTTCAAAAATTCATATCTTGCTCATTTTAACTCCAAATTTCACCATTCAAATTTTGTTAAATCCAGAATAATATTCTCTACACATTAATGCCATAAAAACAGTATGTTACTGTTACCCAAAATATTTTTAGCAAATAAAAGAATAAAAATCCCTTAGGATTAAAATTAATAATACAGAAAATAAATTAGGAAAAATCCCAAAAAGTTAAACTTTACTGTTTTATGAAAAAACTCAGAATAATAAAATATTACTTCACATACAAACACCCACAACTATGTTAGTTCTTTTATTTGGTGAATTTTATTTGTTTATTGAATGTATTATTTATTTTTCCGTATCGAGAAGACTACGAGTACGTCGAGGAGCAGGAGTTCTATCCCGAGGTTCCTCCATCTCCCTTTGCTGAGCAAGGCAAGTCATCGACCACCTCTGTGGAAACAGTTGATCATATTGAGCCCATGTTTTAATAAATTATCGCTATAACACATAGGTTAATATTGCATTAGTCAAAAATCAAGCCCTACACTTATATTTATTAGATCCCCGTCCTTGTGTGCAAACCCAAGCCATGCTTATTGAGCCTTAACTCCTGTCACTCTACAAATATTATATTAGCTAGTGCCCAATGTACCGGCACAACTGCTATAGGATATAAAGAATGAGTCGTAGATTAGATGGATTCTGGTATATGAAATACCCTGTTATTCTTGTCTCTGGACTCTGTTGGAGTTAGGCATGTCATAAGTATGGTGGGTTCCGGGTGCAAGCTCGGGTTTTGGTATGTCGCACCCGGGGCACTATAAGGACCAGTCTGCGGGATCTGTTGCAAAGCACTTCCGTACCAACCACAAGTCTAATGGGTAAGTCCTAACTGGAAGTGTGGAACACTCCATCTCACGGCACCATAGTGGAGGGGGCAAGGGGCTAGCCCTCAGGGCGCCTTGTACCGACGATGGCTCAAGGGGGGGTATTGTGGAAACTCGACATGGCGAGACACGGTACGAAACCTATAAGAGGGTGCTGTTGAGTCGGGGGAGACCATATGGAAGGTTTTGGCACGAGTTCCCGTGAAATGGGTCATCTCGTTACACTTTGGTGTAAGTGATGAGTGCGTGCCTTGTGGGTACAGTGGTACATCTCTGATCAGAGTAATTTAAATCTTTTCGAAAAGCCGAGCCCATGGTCAAGGGCGGGTTGTGTGACTACTCGCAGTTAGTTTACCATTGGTTGAAAGATTGAGTTATTCATGGCATGTAAGGACTGTTGTGCGAGGAGGTAAAACGTACTCCTCGAGTTAGAAGATGATGATGCATTCACATGTTTACTTTTCCGTACTAATAAATTGCTCACATATAATGCTTTACAAATATGCTGCTTCCGCAAAACTAGCCACTATCTCCCTTGTTATTATCTTGCATTATATTTGCATTCGGTGGCTTGCTGAGTACATCTGTACTCACCCCGTTGACTTACACCATCAGAGCCCGTCTACTACGAGGAGGATGAAGGTCTGGAGTAGCGACCCAGTCAAGGCGAGACTGGAAGAAGGCGTTCATCTAGGACCCTTGATTTCATTAGTTTCTCTTCACTTTCATTCACTTTTGTATTAATGTGGTCTACGAACCGTGAATGTTTGCTCGTCTTGTACGTGGTCGTGTGATGAACGTCTTGTTTTGTTGATTTTCTATGGAATTTCAATAAAGTCCTGATTTATTAAATCGGGGCGCGACAGGTCAGGTTATCACCAATTGAGGATTAGAGAAGAGGACATACCCAAGACTGCCTTCACCTCCCGTTGTGGACTCTACGAGTACACTGTGATGTCGTTCGGACTCACGAATGCCCCGGCCTTTTTCATGAACATGATGAACAATGTTTTCATGGAGTTCTTGGATAAGTTCATTGTGGTATTCATCGATGATATCCTCGTCTACTCCAAGACCAAGGAAGAGCACGAAACTCACCTCCGTCTGACCCTCGGAAAGCTACGGGAATAGCAATTGTACTCCAAATACAGCAAGTGCGAGTTTTGGTCGTCAGAGTTGAAGTTCCTCGGTCATGTTATATCTGCCGAAGGAATAGCAGTGGACCCAACCACCGTGGAAGCAGTGACCAACTGGCTGCAACCCACGACCATGACCAAGATCTGGAGGTTTCTCGGATTGGCTGGATACTACCGCCGGTTCATCAAGAATTTTTTGAAGATCGCCAAGCCTATGATCAGACTGCTACAAAAAGAAGTAAAGTTTGAATGGACCCTAGATTGCGAAGAAAGCTTCCAAACCCTCAAGAAGAAGCTCGTGTCAGCCCCTATTCTGACTCTGCCAGACATCCGGAAAGACTTCCACGTCTACTGTGATGCCTCTCGCCAAGGTTTGGGATGTGTCTTAATGCAAGAAAGGAAGGTTATATCTTACGCCTCCCGACAGCTGAGACCGCATGAGCTGAACTACCCAACCCACGACCTAGAATTAGATGCCGTGGTTCATGCCTTGAAGATATGGAGACATTACCTTGTGGGAAATCGGTGTGAGGTCTTCACCGACCACAAGAGCCTCAAGTATATATTCACCCAACTGGACCTGAACCTAAGACAAAGGAGATCGTTGGAACTCATCAAGGATTACGACATGGGCATCCATTATCATCCATGCAAGGCAAATGTGGTGGCAGATGCCCTTAGTCAAAAGGGGTACTGCAATGCCATTAGGATATAGGACCAAGCCCCTTTGCTATACAAGGAGATGGAAAGGCTGAATTTAGGGATCACCACCCGAGCGTACCTCGCTACTTTGGAGTCTAGGCCTGTCTTGATAGACCAGATCCAAGAAAAGCAGAAGGAAGACCAGACATCTTGGAGATCCAACAGAACATGCGGAAGGGTAAAGCCCCCGAATTCTCCGAGGACGAGCATGGTACCATCTAGTTCAGGAACCGGATATGCGTACCCGACAAGCCTGAGTTGAAGACTCTCATCCTTCAAGAAGCCCACGATACTCTATACTCCATTCATCCCGGGAGTACAAAGATGTATCAAGACCTGAAAGAGAAATATTGGTGGGTCAGCATGAAGAGGGAAATAGCTGAGTATGTGGTCAAGTGCGACACATGCCGGCGAGTCAAAGCGGAGCATCAAAGTCCTGCTGGACTGTTGCAACCCCTCCAGGTCCCCGAATGGAAGTGGGAAGAAATAGTAATGGACTTCATCACGGGGCTACCCAGGACCCAAGCTGGTATCTGACCGTGGGAGTCAGTTCACCTCTAAGTTTTGGAAGAACCTTCAAGAGGAACTTGGCACCCGGCTGAACTTTAGCACCGCCTATCATCCACAGACCGATGGTCAAACCGAAAGAGTTAACTAGATATTGGAAGATATGGTTAGATCTTGCGCTCTAGACTTTGGCAGAATGTGGGACAAGAACTTTCCCTATGCGGAGTTCTCCTACAACAACAGCTATCAAGTCAGCCTGCAAATGTCCCCGTTCGAAGCACTCTATGGGCGTAAGTGCAGAACGCCACTGCTCTGGGATCAGACCAGAAAGTCGCAGCTATTTGGGACAAATATATTGAGAGAAGCTGAAGAGAAGGTCAAGATCATCAGGGACAGATTAAAGATAGCCCAGTCCCGACAGAAGAGCTATGCCGATAACCGTCGAAGGGACCTAACCTTTGAGGAAGGTGATTATGTCTATCTCCGAGTCACTCCCCTCCGTGGCACTAAAAGGTTCAACATGAAAGGCAAGCTAGCACCCCGCTTTGTCGGTCCTTTCCAGATCCTCCAACAGCAAGGAGAAGTGGCATATCAGCTGGAACTGCCTCCATCCATGGCAGGAGTTCACGCTGTATTCCACGTCTCTCAACTGAAGAAGTGTCTTCGTGTGCCCGCCGAGCAAGCCGACCTCCAACAACTCAACGTCCAGGAGGATTTGACCTACATCGAGAAACCCATCAAGATATTGGAAACCAAGGAAAGAGTAACTAGGAGCCGTGTGGTTTGCTTCTGCAAGGTTCAGTGGGACAACCACCCCGCCGAAGAGGCTACATGGGAAAAGGAAGACGAGCTGAAAGCCCAATACCTTGAGTTATTCGAGTAACGTTCCAATCTCGAGGACGAGATTCTTTGTAAGGGGGATAGGTTTGTAACACCCCAAATTTTCAAAGAAATAAAAATATTATTTAATCCAATTTCCTGAAATTAATTATTTTGGAAATACCTTTAATGCCCTCCTTAACCTTTTTGAACTAAGACCTAGATGTAATGACCAAACCAGGGGCTAGAAAATTTTGTATATGATCCCAAGGCCAAGATATATTTTTGAGAATTTTTACAAATTTTTATCAACCTTGGAAGTGGCCCAAATATTTTAAACTAATTTCTGCAATTATTTTTAATCAGAAAACCTTTTAAACAGTAGTGGGCCTCTCCCTCCCTTTCTCTCTCTCCCGGCCAGCCTAGCCCGTTAACCCCGCGCGCCCTGTCTGACACCCAGGCCCCACCCGTCAGAGACCCCCTCCTCTCCGCGCGCGCACCCGACCACCCGACCCCACCCGTCAGTCGCCTCGCCCGCTCGCTCGCGCCCGCTGCCCAGTGGCCCCCACCTGTCGGATCTGTCATCCCCGCGAGATCTGCCACCAAATCCCCCCTCGCCGGCCGACGCCATAACGCGCCTTGGATCCGCTGCCCCCTCTCCCCTCTCCCCGAATTGAGAACGCCATTACGTCGCCCGATCCCCGGCGACCGTTTCCCCTATTCAAATCCGATCGATTCGCGTCCAGGTTCGATGAATCAAGCGCAACCGAGCTCGCCGGCATTTAAAAGCGCGTTTACTCTCGACCACCGTCAATTGCGCCCCCTCTGCCCTCGCTGGTGACCCTATTTAAACCCCCCTGGTGCCCCGCATCCATCCCTCGCTCACAATTGCACCAGAACCGACCCAAGCGCCCATGACACCCACTTAAACACATCAACGCCGCCTTCACTCCAGCCGCCGCTCGCCGTCGCCGGAGTCCTCCTCCGTCCTCGCCGACCACACTGCTGTGACCGCGAGGACCTCACCGACCCTGGCCAGCCCTCCATCGCCGACGAACCCCGCCGGAACTCCACCGCTGACGAGGACCCGAACATCTTCGCCGCCTCCGCTCGTCGCTGGCCACGCTCCGTCAACCATTCGCCCCGCCAACGGTACCCTCGTGATCCTCGTAGTGTCCTCTTTCTGTTTTAATCCTTAGGTTCGACCGCCATCGCTCGTCGTGACCTCTGGCTCGCTCGCCGTCGCCGGAGAAGATGACCGGCACGGGTCGAGTACCCGTGCCGTGTCGGATTCAAACCCGACCGTCTGATCATGATCGGACGACGCCGGCATCACCACGTGCGTGATATAATCCACACCATTGGATCTGATCGAAACGTTATGTTTTAATCTCACGCGTTCGTTAGTTTTAAAAACCCATGTTTAATCTGAGCCGTTCATCGCGTACCGGTTCGATGTTTTAATCTCAGCCGTCCGCGTTATTTTAACTCCCCGCCTCGCCCTCGCGCGTTGGATCTGGATCCAATGGTCCAGATTGGGCCGGACCACGCGCACAGTGCGCGGGTTCACCGTGGGCCTGGCTCACCGTGGACCCGAGGCTATTTTGAATTTAAATTAAATTCCAGAAACTGTTTTAAACTTGTAAAATTCATATCTGGCGCATTTGAACTCCAAAAATTATCATTTCAATTCCAGAAATTTTGTAATTTTATTCTCTACACGTTAGTACAATAGAAACAGTATGTTTACTTTGAATATTTCATTATTATTTACTAAAGTATTCAAATGCCCTTATGTTAAAATACAAACTTTATTATTTAAATTTCAGTAAAATTTATATTTATTCATTCCCTGTTAATATATTGAAAGCACTAAGTTTTCTCTGGACCTTTCATTTTAAATTAATTAGAAAGCTTAAAAAGAGATTATTTCACAATTAAAAATCGCTTTTAGAAAGGGCCATATTTCTTTGTAGTTCATTTTAAATTATTTATAACATAGATTTCAGGAACTTAACAACTGGGTTTTCCTTAAATTAAACCAATTTAAACCTATGTGCTTGTTGTGTGGTTTTGTATTGTTTAAATTGAATGTTGTATTTATTTTATTTTACTTTATTTATATCGAGAAGACTACGATGCCGCCGAGGAGCCGGAGTACTTTCCTGAAGTTCCTCCCTCTCCTTTCGCTGAACAAGGCAAGCCACCAAACAACACATTTGAGCATGTTGAACCCATGTTTTACTAAACTATCGCTAAAACACATAGGATATACATGCATTAATCAAATGAAACCCTTACAATATATTTATTAGGATCCCCCGACCTTGTTGTGCAACCCAAGCCATGCTATCTCGCCTAACCTCCTTGTCACCATATGATTAGTATTATTAGCTAGTGTCCAATGTATTGACACGATTGCTATAGGATAAAAAATGAGTCGTAGCAACTTGGTTCTACTATATGATCCCCGTTATTCTTATCCTTGGAATTCTATCGGTGATGAGTTGTGGTTGTGAGTGAATGCATGGTGGGTTCCGGGTGCAAGCTAGGGCATTGGTCGGTAGCACCCGGGGCACTATAAGGACCGGTCTGCGGGATCCGTTGCAATACACTTCCATACTAACCACAAGTCAAATGGGTAAGTCCTAACTAAGGTATGGAGTGTTCCAAACTAAGGACACCATTTGGAGATGTGTCAAGCAGCACCTGCGGGTGGCTTGTACCAATGTGGCGCAAAAGGGGGTGTGACGTTAGCCGGGATGCGGCCCGGCGCGCCGACGAAACCTAGTGCGGGTGGTTATCGCTTGGAGCATTTCATGCTAAGGTTTTGGCACGAGTTCCCGTGGTATGGGTCATCTCGTTACACTTTGGTATTTGGGATGAGTGCGTGCCTTGTGGGTACAGTAGTACATCTCTGATCAGATTCATAAATCTTTTCGAAAAGCAGAGCCCACGGTCAAGGGCGGGTTGCGTGACATCCCACAGTTAGTTTACTTTTGATATATATGTGCATGATGGTTTGACATGTAAGGACTGTTGTGCGAGGAGGTAAAACGTACTCCTCAAGTTAGATGATGTTATTGATGTTCATGTTTATTATTCCGCATGATAAAAATTGACTACACTAAATGCAATAACTGAAAACGTACTTTTTCGCACTTTTGCCATTATCCTTCCATTGTTGTTACCTTGCATTATTATTTGCATCTACGGTGGCTTGTTGAGTACTTTTTGTACTCATACCCGTTGGACACACTTTAGAGGATGCCTACTACGAGGATGGTCTGGAGTAGCGACCCAATCAAGAGAAGATCCTGAAGAGGGCGTTCGTCATGCTTTTATTTTCTTATTTAATTTTTATTCTGATGTAATAAATATGGTATGCGCACAATGAATACTTGTCGTATGTACGATTGTCGCATGATGAACCTCTTGTATTATTGTTTTTCTTATGAAATTCAATAATGTTTCGATTTCGATAAATCGGGGTGTCACACACACAGAGCACACGTGGCTTGTTTTTCGGCGCTAGAAGTTTTTGGACAAAGGAAGCAGCAAGCGCTTGGCATTAATTGCAGCTCATGCAGCGCTTGGATAGGACTGCGCATGAGCTCAGCCAGGCGCATGTGCATGCTCACAGAAGCCGGACGTGCTAGGCTGTGTGAAGCGAGCACGCTGTTGGCTCTTGCGTCGAGGCCTTCGTGTGCGGAGTGTTCGGCGAGGCAGTGCTAGCGGGGCTTCGGAGCCACGCTGTTCGAAGCCAGGCGGCAAAGCTTGCGCCTGGTTGTGCGTGCGTGAGGAGCTGCGTACCTGGCGCTCGGTTGAAATAGTGCACAGCCCAGGTGTTTGGCGATATACTCGAACAGGAGACAGATATGAACAGTAAACACTTTTCCCTCGTTTTCAAGCACATGCATTAATTTTCTAGATAGATTAAATTGCAGCAAGCATTTTATTTTCAGATTGCACTATGAATGTTTGTTGATATAACTTTGTATCCTTAGTGCATTTTGAACTATATGTGAGCACAATTTTATCATCTACATTTACTTTTGTCTGATTAAATGCCTATGAGTTGACTGATCCTTTGATCTGCCTTTAAACACTTTCTTGGTGTCTTTTTGATTAGGACACTGATCATTTTTAGGCTAGATTATTTCTAGAACTTGCGATTTATTTTTGTTAGGATATTTGTCTGTTGAGGTGCGTTGGGTGTTGGGAGAAGGCCATTGAATCTTAAGAATTTTTAAGGCGCCCATTCACCCCCTCTCGTCGCTACTCTCGATCCTACAAGGGCTTCGCAAATTATCAATAGAGAGAGCAAGCCTTGCTAAAGCAGAAGTGGAAAATTGCTGATGGCCAGGATCATTAGAGAAGTGGCTCATACAGAGTGGTTAGCCAACCCAGTCTTCGTCAAGAAAAAAGCCTCCGAAAAGTGGCGTATGTGCATCGATTTTACATCCCTCAATAAAGCATGCTCACGTGACCCCTACCCCAAGCCCCGCATTGATCAATTAGTTGACTCCACTGCTGGCTCGGAGTTCTTGAGTTTCCTCGATGCGTATTCCAGATATCATCAAATATGGTTAAAATGCGAAGATGAAATCAAGACTAGTTTTGTAACTCCTTCGGGAGTCTTTTGCTATGTAAGAATGCTCTTCGGCTTCAGAAATGCTAGAGCAACTTTTTCAAGGTTAATTGCTAAAGCTCTAGGTCACCAAATAGGCCGTAATGTCGAAGCCTATATGGATGATATTGTAATAAAAAGTGCTTTAAAGCACCAGTATAGTCTAGACTTAGAATAAACATTTGAGATTCTCTGAGCATGTGCAGTTCGCTTCAACCCCGAAAAATGTATCTTCAGGGCCCAAGCCGGGAAACTATTAGGGTTTTTAGTTTCGAGTAGGGGGATCGAAGCTAGCCCAACTCAAATAACTGCACTGCAAAGAATGGCTCCGCTAGAAAATTTAAAGCAAGTTCAGAAGCTTACTGGGCGCCTCGCAACGCTTAGCATATTTCTGGCAAGGTTCGCAGAGCGAAGCCTCCCAATATTCAAAGCCTTGAAAGGGTCCGAAGATTTTGCATGGACACTGGAGTGCCAAAAAAGTTTTGATGATATTAAAGATTATCTCAGCAACCTTGCAACACTCATTGTGCCCATGGTAGAAGAAACCCTTCTTCTTTATCTTGCAGCTACAGGCTCTGCTGTCAGTGCGATCCTTGTTCAAGAAATGGATTTCAATGGGAAGTTGGTACAAAATCCAGTATATTTTGTATCAGAATCTTAATCCGGAACAAAAACCAGATACTCCGAAGTGGAAAAAATCACTTATGCTCTAGTGATGGCTTCAAGGAAATTACGACATTATTTTCTAGCACATAATGTAATTGTACAAACTTCTTATCCTCTGGGAGATATGCTTTGAAGCAAAGATTCTACAGAGAGAATTAGAAAATGGGCCATCGAGCTAGCACCCTTCGGTATCTCCTTTGTAGCAAGGATAGCAATCAAGTCACAAGTGGTGGCTGATTTTGTAGCAGAATGGACTCCATCTGCAGTATGGGCTCCGGAAAAATCAAGTGTAGGAATATGGATGAAATACTCCGATGGAGCCTTTTAGGCTTCCGAAGCAGGTGTCGGAGCCGTGATAATTTCACCTTCGGGTCAGAAAGCAATGTATTCTGCAAGGCTCAACTTTAAGTCCACCAATAATATTACAGAGTACGAAGGAATTCTACTAGGTCTTCGCAAGGTGCGTGCCCTTAGTGCTACAAGAGTTGTTATAAAAACAGATTCCCAAATTTTAGCGGGGCACATTGATAAAAGTTTCCAAGTTCGGCATCCGCAACTTGCCAAATATCTAGAAGAAATCTGTAAGATCGAAGCAGCATTTAAAGGGATTTCCGTTCGAAGCATCCCAAGAACCGACAATGCACAAGCTGATGTTTTGGCAAAGGCTGGAGCCGGAGCCATAGACATTCTGGAAGCGGCTTTTTATGAAGAGCTTGCTTCTCCTTCGGTACCCCAACTCCCTCCCGCGGAGGTTCTTTGCATACTGAGCACCGACTGGCAGAGTTCAATTATGGAATTATTGCAAGGAGAAGCTAATTTACCCGAAGGCCCAAAGCTTTCAAGATTGCAATTGAGAGTCCGAAATTATCATATTGTCAACGGTATATTATACAAGGCCGGGGTATGTTCTTCCTTACTCCAATGTATTTCCCAAGACAAAGGCCGAGATATACTCCGAGAAATTCATGAAGGCCTTTGTGGTAGCCATCTTGCACCTTGAGCCTTAGCAGGGAAAACACTTCATCAGGGGCTTTATTGGCCTACAATAGTAGCTGATGTGGAGGTCTTTGTTGGGGGAGATAATCCCAATGACCGTAGGGGAGCGAGAAGGCCTGTACGACTCTGGAGGGAAGCCGCTACTAGGAGACACGAAGCCCCATGCCGAAGGGACCTAGACCTCCAGGCAAGGAAGCCGGAGGCCTTCGGGGGCTCCGGGGCGCACCGGAGAGGTCCTCGGGGAAGGAGTGACCAGGCAGAAGCCGGAGACCACCCTCCGGACTGAAGATGCCGGGAGGCCACCCCCCGAGGCCTAGATGCCGAAGGTGTCCCTCCGGACCGAGCTGCGGCCTCGGAGAGGGGCTTGGCGGAAAGAAGACCAGTCAAGCCTACAGGGGGACAGGATCGTGATTGTCTTCGTTGTGTCGGGCAGCTCAGGCGGCGCCCGGCACGACCGATACGCTGTCAGAGTCGAATCTTCCTGTCTGTACTACACGGAGTCCATTTTGTCTGTACTACGCGGAGTCTGTCTTGTCTATACTATTGACTAGTGTCCGGTTGAGTAGCGGTTGGCGGGCTGGAGGCGTCTGGCCCTTTAGGGCAAGGCACCCTATAAATACCGCCACCCGCTACAGTTGTAGGACACACGATCCAAGAATACAGAGCATACTGCATTCCTTTACTTCCACTAAGAAAACCTGCTGGTTCGATCCGTCGCACCAACAGTTGGCGCCGTCCGTGGGGATCCTAGTTCGAGAAGCTAGCGTCCTCTACACCCAGTCACCAAAGCATGTCGAGTCGGAAGGGCGCGAGCACGGTTCCTCTGCGTCGGTCAGCCCGCACCGCCGGAGTCGAGCCCACCCCAGTCGCCATTACCGTCCAGCCAGTCGTAGCGCCTATCGGGGCGCCTGCCGTAGAGCCGACCCAGGACCCGAAGGGGACGCCCGAGGTTCGGGGCCCCGAGGGCATGCCCGAGCCGGCCTCCGTCAACCTCGCGGGGCCCCAGGAGGGACCATCGGAGGTGCGTCCTCCGAGCGAGCCCCCGGTGGTGGCCCTCCGAACCGACTACGTCCGTTCGCAAGACCCTGAGACCTCCTCAGGAGGAAGCGGGAGCCAGGCCGATGCCCTGGCTGCCGAGAACGCCCGGCTGAAAGCGGAGCTAGCCAAGTGGCACCAGGAGGCATTGCTCCGCCCTCCTGAGCCCTCCCGTGCCATGAGGGTTGCGGCCGTAGCCTTAAGCGACGACGAAGATCAAGCGGAGGAGGAAAACGTGTCTTACGACGATGAGTCCCCCCTGCACCCAGACCTTCAAAGGGTGCGCTTCGGCTCGAAGTTTTGCGCCGCCAAGCTTCCCAAGTACTGTGGGGATTCCGACCCCGGAGAGTTCTCCCGCTCGTACGCTTTGGCGATAGAAGCGTCCGGGGGATGTCGAGACACCATGGCTAAGTGCTTCCCTCTGGCGCTCGAGGGGATCGCTCTCTGGTGGTTCTGGTCGCTCTGGCCTGGAACCATCCGCTCGTGGGATCAGTTGAGGAAGAAATTCATCAACAACTTTCAGGGAACCTTTGTGGCCCCTATGTCCACTGTGAGTCTCTTCCAAGTGAAGCAGCAACCCGGAGAAACTTTACGGTAGTACTCCCAGCGCTTCGCGCACACCAAGGCCCAAATCAAGGGGCTCTCAGCTTCCTCGGTCATCGACGCTACCCGGGAAGGAGTCACCCACTCGGGCCTCCTTGACAAGCTCCATCGGAAGCCTATCTCCTCGGTGGCACAGCTCATGACGTACTTCGAGGAGTACGCTCGCTACGAAGAAGGCCAGATGCGTCGACAGGCGATGATAGTCCCAGTCCGGACCACCAGCGCCAAGGCATACGACGTCTCGTCGGTCCGTGACCAAGGAGCCCGTCCTGCTCTTGACTTCCGCCGCCAGGTCTCCGGCAGGCAAGATTCTCACCGGGACTCCCAGCGAGGCCGAAAGCATCTTCGGGGAGATGTCCTCAGCATCACACCTCGAGCCCCCGCTAAGCACCAGCACACGTCCGGCGGGAGTCACTTCGCTGGAGCCAAAACCTTGCCGCGGGCGCACTCCGGAGGGGCCATGCTTTACTGCAGCGTCCACGGCGAAAACCGGAGCCACGACACCGATTCCTGCCGGACTATCCTCGCCCTTCGGAATGACTACCTCGAGCGGAATGCCGGCCGTGGTTCCACCGACAGGGGGAACCCGGTACCTCGCCCAGAAGCGGTCCAGGTGGTCGGGCGCCGCGATGAGCAAGAGGTCCTATGCCTGGCCCCGGAGCTCGGCCGGGCCCAGGTTCCCAAGCTCGAAGACACGCCAGATTGGGGGAAACGGGTGGTCCTCCCCATATCCGGAGGAGGGGCCCTAGGAGCCCTGTCCAAGCGCCAACGGCGAGACTACATTCGGGAGGTCGGGCATATCGGCACGTCCAGCCTTTCCGTACTCCCCGAGTGGTCCCACATCCCCATCACCTTCACTGCTGAGGACGCCACTGGAGTCAAGTTCCCGCATGCCGACCCCCTCGTCATCCCCGCAGATATCACCAGAGTCGAGGTGCGTCGCATCCTGGTCGACGGGGGAAGCTCTCTTGACATCATTTTTGTGCAGGGCTTCGATCAGCTGTGTCTCTCTCGGAAGCACCTGCTACCAGCTTCCCGTCCACTCCAGGGCTTCGCAGGCCCCCCGCTCAATGCCCTGGGTCACCGTCTATTTGGACGGTGCCTACCAGGCGTCGAGGGCTGGGGCCGTAGCGGTTGTTGTCTCCCCCTCCGGCCAACAGGCCTCGTACTCCGCTCGGCTTAAATTCAAGGCCACCAACAACATCGCTGAATACGAAGGAGTCCTCTTGGGCCTCCGCAAGGCGCGCGCGCTCGGAGCTGCCCGCATCATCGTCAAGACCGATTCCCAAGTCGTCGCTGGGCATATCGACAAGAGTTTCCAGGCTCGGCACCTAGACCTTGCATCCTACCTCGAAGCCATCCGAAGATTTCAAGCATCCTTCAAGGGGATATCCATTCAAAGCATTCCGCGAAGTGAAAACTGCCAAGCCGACGCCCTCGCCAAAGGTAGAGCCGGAGGCCAAGCCACACCACCGGGCGCCTTCTTCGAAGAAATTACCTAGCCTTCAGCGCCTCTTCGCGGCGAGGCATCAACCCCCGCACCAGCCGAACCTCCGGTGTCGCCTCGGCCAGCTCCAGTTCTTTAAACGGTCAGCGACGATTGGCGGGACCCATCCTGCGAACACTCGCCGACGACGCGGGCGATCATCCTAGTCCGGACCAAGCGTGGCTCCAGCTCCGCGCCAGGTCCTTCAGAGTCATCGATGGCATCTTATACAAGTCAGGGGTGTGTTCCCCACTGCTTCGATGCATCTCACACTCGGACGTTGTGGCCATGCTCCGAGAAATCCATGAGGGGTTGTGCGGAAGCCATCTGGCCCCTCGGGCACTTGCTGGCAAAGCCCTCCGACAAGGAGTGTACTGGCCCACAATCATTACCGATGCTGAAGCCTTGGTCCGTGCTTGCCAAGGGTGCCAATGGATGGGGTGGCGGAGTCACCGACCCCCGGTCGGCCTGCAGCCCATTCCACCTGTGTGGTCGTTGGCTCGGTGGGGAATGGACCTCATTGGGCCATTCCCTAGAGCAAAAGGCAATCTGCGCTTCGCTGTCGTCGCCGTCGAATATTTCTCTAAGTGGGTCAAAGCCGAGCTGCTGACTTCCATCACATCCCGGAGCGTTCAGAAATTCCTCTGGCAGAACATCATTTGCCGCTTCGGAGTACCCAGGCAGCTCACCTTGGATAATGGCATACAGTTCGACGCTGGGTCTTTCAAGACATTCTGCGACGAATTGGGAGTCCAGCTCTATTTCGCAGCAGTTCGGCATCCCAGTCCAATGGGGCTGTGGAGCGGGCTAATGGACACATACTCTCGGGCCTCAATAAACGCATCGTAGGCCTCGCCAAAGGATTATGGCCTGAAGAGCTGCCGAAAATCCTGTGGTCCATCCAGACCACCCCTTCCCGAGCTACCGGGTTCACCCTGTTTCGGCTCCTATTTGGCGACAAAGCAATGACTCCAACGGAGCTTCGAGCTGGTTCGCTGCGCGTCATAGCGCCCAAAGCCGATCAAGAGCGCGCCATCTCCCTCGACCTGGCCGAAGAGACGTGACTATGAGCCATTGCCAACCTCTCCCAGTATCAGAAGCAAACAAAGGTGTGGTATGATCCCAAAGTTAAGCACAACGAGTTCCAGCCAGGGCACCTCGTTTTACGCGTAGTGGCCGCCCTGACGAAGCTGGGCAACAAGTGGGAGGGACCGTACATCGTGACCGGCTCCAGACGCCCGGGATCCTACCGACTCGCTACCTTGGAAGGCGAAGAATTGAAGCATACTTGGCATGCGGAGCACCTGAAGTGTTATTTCGCATGATTTAATGAGTGTATTCCGCCTTTGGCCGGTGCCGGCTACTCTTGTATCTAATCTCCAATTTAATAAAACTATTAAGGTGAACGTCTTTGACCAAGGTGGACGCACCGCGGTACTAAAGCATAGTTTCACCAGGCACCAGGTTCCGAGCTCCGGCTCGACGCACCCTCGACATCGGGTTCCGAGCTCCGGCTCGACGCGCCCTAAACCGGGTTCCGAGCTCCGGCTCGACGCACCCTCGACATCGGGTTCTGAGCTCCGGCTCGACGCGCCCTAAAACCGGTTTCCGAGCTCCGGCTCTACGCACCCTCGACATCAGGTTCCGAGCTCCGGCTCGACGCGCCCTAAACCGGGTTCCGGGCTCCGGCTCAATGCACCCCCGACATCGGGTTCCGAGTTCTGGCTCGACGTACCCTAAACTGGGTTCCGAGCTCTGGCTCGACGCACCCTAGACATTAGGTTCCGAGCTCCGGCTCGATGCACCCTAAACCAGGTTCCGAGCTCCGGCTCGACGCACCCTCGACATCAGGTTCCGAGCTCCGGCTCGACACACCCTCGACATCGGCTTCCGATCTCTAGCTCGACGCGCCCTAAACTAGGTTTTGAGCTCCGGCTCGACGCACCCTCAGAATTGGCTTCTGAGCCCTGGCTCGACGCACCCTCAGTCGAGTTTCACGCTCCTGCCCGAAGTACCCTACCCCATTCAGTACAAATTCCTCATTCCGCCTTCCTCCTAGCTAATTCGCGCCCAACCAGTAAGCCGCCTACCCGCAAAGGAGGGGAGGGGGAAAGGAGCAAGGAGAAAGGCTTCGGCTACATGCATTTGTCAATACAAAATGTAGCATACAGTGTTCATTAGACATCAAGAGTAGGAAAGATGGATTAAGAGAAGTCTTCATCCAAGCCAAGCAGGAACCGGAGGCCCGTCAGTCGGACGAACCGCCCGGGCCAGAGCTTGCCCTAGCTTGGGACCCCGGCACGGCTCAGGTGGACTTCTCCTTCCGCTTCTGCCTTTTCTCCTCCTTCTTTTGGGCACGGAAGGTTCGTTGATCTTCTTGAAGTTGGGCCCAGCTGCGCAAGTTGTCTCCATCGGGAGGCACGCCGTCCGGAGCAACTTCCATGTCGGACCAATCCACCGGTTCAGGAGACGAAGACGGGGCTCGAGGCTCTCTCTCTTCTTCCTTGACAAGGTTCAGAACCCCTTGAAGAATGTTAGGGTCCGCGCGCCCATCGCTTACACGGGGTAGGGCGAAGCGCGCGGGTCGATTCGCCTTCAGGGCTTCGAGAATAGCCCATCGGTACCGAAGAGCGTCGTCAAGCTCGAGTACCTCGACATCGCAATCACAAGCATGGACACCCTGAGTAACCCCCAAAAAAGTACTCTTTATTAATATACGGCTAAGTCTCTAAAGCTATTATAGGGTGCGCAGCATGAGGGGCTTAGGGAAATTACACCTTCGGGTCCGGCTGGTGTGCCGAGGCCGAAGGCTTCGAAGGGGCCAGAGGGCCGCCGCGAAGTGCCTCCTCCAGCCAGGCTCTGATCGCTCCGGGGCCCTCGACTTGCCAAGTCGCTTTAAGCACCCTCCAAGATTGGGCCATGGCCGGACTCGGCGACCGGAGGTGATCCCCTACGAAGGCGACTGGATGCAGGCTCGAGGACGAAGGAAGAGGGAGGCCGGAAGTCTTGAGGTGTTGGAGAATCCCAAAGGCGGCCACCCGAGCGGATACCTCACCGTAGTTCGATACGGTGAGGTTTATTTGCCAGACAGCAGACTAGATAAACTTTATCCGGTGGGCTAGGGGCTCCCGGGCGATGTCGAATGCACCACACCCTGTGCCATAGCGCGCCAGCGTCTTCCGGAGGGACACCGCGGTGTCGGCCGCCGTCTTCTCCCCCTCGGCGAGCGCCTCGGTTATCTCCTCGTTTCGGGCAAGGAGGTCAGCCTCGGCCCACTCCAGCTGGAGTACTCGAGCTTCGAGGGCCTTGGCGTTAGCTACCTTTCAGAGCTCGTCCATCTCTAAGACTTGAGCTTGAAGCACGGAGACCTCGCTTTCGAGTCGCTCCGCCTCCGCGGCTCGGGACCGGAGCACCTCCGCCTCGGTGGCTCGGGCCCAAAGGGCGTCGACCTCCACTTCGAGCTCGTCCGCTCGGGCAGCCCGAGCCCGGAGCCCTTCCAGCTCCGCGACGCGAGCCCTGAGGGAGTCAACCTCCGCTACCTGGACCTCGAGCGCTTCGGTCCTAGCAACCCGGAGGCGAAGGCTTTCAATCTTCGCCGCCTGCTCGCGGGCCAGCCTCTCGGCGGTGTCCGCTCGGGCGGTAAGCCCCGAAGCGTCGTTTTCGCGGCGATGGTGTTCGGAGAGCAGGGAGAGCAGTGACCCCTGCGCCAGTGCAACTACCTGCGCACAAAGTGGTGAATCAGAAAAAAGAAAGGTTAGAGGTCCGCCGAGAGGCACTTCGAGGAAAATACCTGGCCTGCGGCACTCTCAATAGCCCGACCGAGCTCCAGTCCGTCTGTCAGCCCAAGCTCGTCTATCACCAGAGCCTCGCGTAGGTGCAAGTAATAATCATGGGCCGGAGCCACCTTGGACGTGAAGCCCTCGCCTTCCGCCAAGTAGGGGCGCAGAAGGGGTACGCTAGAACGCGTGCCCCGCGGGCTGGAGGGGCCCGAGGCCGGGTCCCTATGCCTTGGGCAGCCTCCGGAGAAGCCTCCTCGGTGGCCCCAGTCTCCACCCCGCCTCGTGGCCCCGAGGCCCCCGCCATGTTTGCGGGGGCTCCGGACCTCGCGTCAGCGTCGTCCTCGGAGGGCGGGACGACTAGATCGGCGGCCCAGATGGATGTACCTGCTTGAGTAAGCAAGGGTTAAGAGCAAGAAGACCCGGCGCTTTAGGAAGAGATTGGGCAAGCTAGCGTACCTTCGTCTGCGGCCTCGACGAAGTCCCTCGAAGGTTGTCCGTGCCCCGAAGGGCTCGGCCGATAGAACAAGTTGTCTATCGAGTTAACCGGGGAACCCGCCGCTGCCGCAACGAGCTCGGCCTCCACGTTGGCACTCCCTTCGATGGCGCCGAGCGGGTCAGCCAGCCCCCCACGGTCCAGAATGTCCATCTCCCTGCTCCCCTAGGAGCTGGCGGAGATGCCCTCCGAAGCTGGCTCATGTGAGGGAGCGGCCCTGGGGGCACCGTCGTCTCAATGGCTGGCGTCTCATGCCCGGTCCCCGGAGCAGGCGTCGAAAGGTCCGAAGGAGGGAGAGCATCTCCAGCTCCCTCGGTGCCCGACCGGACCGATCGGCTCGGGTCCAGAACTGTAGGGGGGTCCTCTGACTCTGACCGGGCCCCCTCGCTAGAGCACCCCCATTCGGAGTGGGAGGCCGAGGAGTGACTCGGAGAAAGCCTCCGCGGGCCTTTCACCACCTTCTTCTTCTTTGGGGGGCGCCGAGAGGAGAGACCACCGTCAAGATCAACCACTTTCCTCTTCGAAATGGCCCGAAGGGCTTCCCCTTCCGGAAGAGGCGGAGGCGGGAGCTCGAGCGCTGCCCACACTCTGTTGGATCATTGACAGGAGCCCACCAGCTCCAGCCGCCGAGTGTATTCGGCTTGAGTAGGGACTCCAAGGATCCTCTCTGCCATGCGGGCCACCTCCTCGAGCGTCCGGGCGATGAGCGATCCTGCATTCGAGGGTCAGGGCCGGCGCACCCTCTGAACGCGGTAGAAGGAAGCAAAGCTAAAGAGCATGGATGCTTACCGAGCTGTCGGGAGAGCTCCGCCAATGTCGACCCGTCCTGGCTACTCTGCAGCGATGTCGGCCACTCCTCCTTCAGCGGAGGGATTTCGAGGGCTACGAACTCCTCCGCCAGGTTCCGCATGCTCATCCGGTGGGTGACGATCTGGAGGAGCTGAATCCTAGAGGAGACCGAGCCGACGCTAGCCCCAATGTGTGCCTCCCTCCGGAACCAGATATGGCGCGGAGGCCCGGCGAGCCCGGAGTCAAGTCCCACGCGGACGTAGAACCAGTGGTTCACCCACTTGGAGTACCACCTCTCGTTGGTGGCCTTCGCCGGAAAGGAATCTGCATACTTCCTCCGGAGCTAGAAGTTGATGCTCCCGAAGGCCAGAATCTGGCCCCCTTCTTCTTCGGCTGACAGAGGGCCTCGTGCATCTGCGCGAAGACCTCCGCCCTCCCCTCGCAGCCTTCGACGCGCATGGCCCACTCGAAAATAGCGAGGCGGGCCACGGTGTTCGGGGACAGCTGCGGGAGCTCCGGGTGGAAGGCATCCAGCACCCCGGCGAGGAGCTCCAAAGCAGGAAACCCCAACCCCGCGTCGAAGAAGGCCTCGAAGACGACGACCTCTCCTTCACGCGGCTGTGGGACCGATTCCCGGCCTGGCTTCCTCACCGGCGCTTCAGGGCCAAGGTGACCCCTAGTCACTTGCTCGATAGACGCGTCTGTGCACGCCGACGGCCCGAGCTCTAGAGACTGCTCCCAAAACCGCTCCGAAGCGAGGCGGAGCTCCCGCGAGTCATGTGCTTCTCTAGGACCAGACGCTGTCGTGACCACTGCTGCCGCCGCCGCCATTTGGCACCGCAAGAAACGAGGATCCACCGCCACGGTAGGGGCTACACCCTTCACCATGGCGAAAGGAGACAAGGAAGAAGCAAGAGCTTATAAAGCGGGCGCTTGTTGTCGAGAGCAAGGAGAGAGAGCTGAACAAGTGGGTGGTAGGAGGCTTAACCGGAGTAGCAGGGGCTATTTAAGCACAAAGGCCGCCGCCGGTCCGCCTTCCTCCCGCTCAGTGCGCGCGCGTAACGGTCGTGCCGCAATCACATTTAAGGTCCAACCGGCGCATTGGGCACGCCGGTCCCTGACGGCACGCCTCCCCGGTGTCTCCTGCATGCACGCCGCATTAAGTGCGCCTAGTAACACTTTGCCTCACCTCCTCGGGCGTCGGTACCTGGCGGTCAAAGGCGCTTGGGCGCCCGCGCAACCGGTCAAACTTCTCCCTCCGAAGGGGGGGAGTGTTCGACCTACCAAGGGCGCCCCGAAATTGGCTCCCAGCTCCCGGAGTCCCGGGCGCCCGACGGTCTCGAAGCGCCTCCGGAACGATCGGGGGGATCATTTCGCAACCAGATCCAGCACCTCTGTGTAAGTCGTTTCTCTTACAAAAGTTATCGGAATTATCATATGCACTTCCACCCTCTCTTACGCAGGGCTCTCGAAGAGGGAAGAAGCGAGGGGCTACTGTTGTGGGAGATAATCCCGATGACCGTAGGGGAGCGAGAAGGCATGTACGACTCTGGAGGGAAGCCGCTACCGGGAGACCCGAAGCCCCATGCCGAAGGGACCTGGACCTCCGGGCAAGGAAGCCGGAGGCCTTCGGGGGCTCCGGGGCGCACCGGAGAGGTCCTCGGGGAAGGAGTGACCAGGTAGAAGCCAGAGGCCACCCTCCGGACTGAAGATGACGGGAGGTCGCCCCCTGAGGCCTGGATGCCGAAGGTGTCCCTCTGGACCGAGTTGCGGCCTCGGAGAGGGGCTTGGCGGAAAGAAGACTAGTCAAGCCTATAGGGGGACAGGATCATGATTGTCTGCGTTGTGTCGGGCGGCTCAGGCGGCGCCCAACACGGCCGATACGCTGTCAAAGTTGAATCTTCCTGTCTGTACTACACGGAGTCCATTTTGTCTGTACTACGCGTGATGAGGACATCACTTCACACGATACACACATGCACCAGCATGATACACAGATGCACCAGCATGATACACAGATGCACCAGCATGATACACACACGCACCAGCATGATACACACATGCACCATCAACCTACAATTCAATTACAGGGACCAATCACACGCGCCCGCGCCCGTCGCTTGAACCATGAGGTTAATTCTTTCCTTAGCAACTATGTTAATATTTGTTTGGATGGGATGCTACTGAATACTAGTGATATTTTGTTGCTTAGGAACATGGGAGATAGAATAGAAGAGTTGGAGTTGAAGACGGAGTCGCACGGACGATTTGAAGTCAAGAATTCGCTGGTTCGGACTACATCAACCACCATGCACCAAAATGGGCATAACTTCATCACACGAAGTTCGATTGGCACGTTCTTGGACTTTTTGGAAAGCTAAGGAGAAGACGGATCTTTTGGCGTTGGTTTTGCCTCATTTGGAATCTCGAGTCGTCCTGTGTGACTGAAACAGTCCTGCATGACAGAACTAGGCCGAGTTGGACCTTGTACTGAGTTGGAGGCCGTGTTGGCCCATAGTCCGAGTCGTGTGCGCCTCCTACAGGCTACCCACGCCCTATATAACTCACGCCACCTGCCATTAGGGTTAGGTTTTGCTTTGTTTGCATCTACACTTGTGTGTTTAGATCCCGCTCCTGCACCGAACCGATTGGCTGCTGCATCAGCGTTTGTGAAACCTCTCCTCATCATAGTTCATCTGTGATTTGGCATTCGACTTGTTTTCTTCCTTTCCTTGCTTTTGTTCTTGGGTTCGCTTGCAGGAACTAGTCTTCGTGGCGAGGTCAATCGCGCCCTGCGTGGTTGATAACCAATGGAGACGGTGGTGTAGCGATTGCAAGGTTTTGATCCACCAGACCGGAGCCTTGGATCGTCAACGTCGAGATTCTCCACCAATCCAAGTTTTCCTTACCTAGCGGAAGATCGGAACCAATCCCCCATTAGTTGGTATCAGAGCTCAGATTTCCCGTTAGGTAATCTCGATCTTCGTTTGTTTTTACCTAGAGTCCAGAAAACCCTCACAAAAAATCCCCACCGAAAACCCCTTTGTGCCTTGCGATTTTAATTTCAGTTCTTAACTTTGTTGAGTTTGTGTTCTTGGTCGAGTCTTGTTGCTGGTTTAATCCCCCCTTTGTGTCGTTTGAGTAGTAGTTGATCTTGTGTCTTAAAAAAAATCTGAAATTTTTTGAGCATCGAGTCCTTATGACCCCCCTTCAGTAAAACAGGCATAACTTTTCACTCGTTTGGCATAAAAATCTGAAATTTTTTGAGCATCTTCTTGACTCAATTCGGAGCCGACCCTATTAGCCTTCATTAGAATCGCCAAAAAAATCAGGAAGATAAAGAAAAAAATTGGTCAAAGTTTTTTGCTCGCCGTTCAGCGAACTTGTTGAATTTCTGTGAACCACATCCCACCTCAGTTGCACGTGCCAATTTTTGTGGTTGCATCTCTTGTCATCCTTGTTCAAAAAAATATAGTGAAAAAAAATACAAAAAATAGAAAAGAAAAGAAACGAGATTGTGAGAAGCAAAAGAGAACCGGTCCTGTCGTTTGCTACCTTGTTCTGCCTCCACTTGAGTTTTGGGCACATAGTTTCCCTCTATTGCTTGAATTTCACCTTGGGAGCACTAAGGCCAGCAACTTTGACGAGTACTAGGGAACACTTATTGAACTTGGTTTAACTGTTATTACTATCGCTATTCCTTGCTACTTACTTTGCCTTCCAAGCTACACCTTTTCTTGGTCAGGACAGGTTCATATCTTGCAATCGCCCACCACCCTCCACCTGGTTTTTCACCTGTAGGCCGGTGACCTCACTGCGGCGTGGTAAGAACACTTGCAAGCGTGGGTAAGGCACTTGACAAATTGCTTCCACCACACACCCACCACTCCACCTAGTTGCTTCCCATCAGGATTATTCTTTGTTGTTTTGTCTTTCACTAACATGGCAGATAACAATGGTACCCCTCCATCTGATTTTAATGAGTGTGTCTCACGACGTGCTCTACTAGAGTCTCAGCAGCAGACCCAACACTCCATCGAACATCTCGCGCGTACTGTGGCTGACCTAGTGGACCGGATGACTGCCCTGGAGACACGATTGCCTGCTGCACAAGCCAACGACGACCATGTTGAGGAGGAAGACGACCATGTTGAGGATGAAGATGACCTATCCTATGCTGGGAACAATGGCATTGACCCTGATGAGGCTACACGTCATCGCTTTCAGTTCAATCGTCAAGGTATGGGCGGCCACCGCAACCGTCATCCTCGAGGTAACAATGACAACCACAAGAACAATGATCCCTACTCTAAGGTAAAATTTTCAGTACCTCATTTTGCTGGCACCTATGATCCAGATGCATATTTAGATTGGGAGATGTCAGTCAAACAAAAATTTAATGATCACATGGTTCCTGCTATCCACTGCGTGCGCTTAGCTACTAGTGACTTCACTGGATATGCTCTTCTTTGGTGGACTGAAATAGTTCAGGTTGGCAATGAACCACAAAACTGGGGTATGTTAAAACGGCAAATGCGTGGTAAATGGGTTCCTCCTTCATATAAACGTGATTTGAGAAAAAAATTGCAGCGCCTAAACCAAGGAAATAAATCGGTAGAGGAGTATTATCTGGAGTTGCAAATAGGTTGCATGCGTGCTGAAATTGAGGAGGACAATGAGGATAAAATGGCCCGTTTTATGGTGGTTTAAGACGTGAAATTCAGGATATCATTGATTATAAAGAATATAATACTATCACTCGTCTTTTCCACCTTGCTATACTTGCAGAAAAAGAATTGCAGGGTCGCCAACAACCACAACGCAGCATGAGGACCAACATTGGTGGTGCCACTTCACGCTCAAGTGGACAGCAGCAACGACCACCACCACCTTCTAGACCGGCGGCTACATCAGCACCTTCTACATCTACAGCCCAGGCTGAGAGCTCCAAGGCTGCAGCATCCAAGGCGCCAGCCAAGCCCACCTCCTCGGCGGCCTCTACTGCATGTTCTGCAGCGATCCAGTGTCACCGATGCAAAGGATTCGGCCACGTTATGAAGGACTGCCGTAGTTAGTGGGCTTATATTGCTACGGAAGACGGTGGCTATGTAAGTGCTAGTGATGTTGAAGATGAATACGCACTTGCTACTAACATTGCAGGAGATTACGATGCTTCCGATGATGATGCTGTTTTTGCACCGGATGCCTCTACCGACCATGAAGCACTTATTGTACAACGTGTCTTGAGCACTCACATGGATTAGGATGATCGGGCACAACGGAATAATCTGTTTCAGACCTTCTTCATCGTCAATGACCAACGTGTACGTGTCATCATCGACAGCGGTAGTTGCAACAATTTGGTGAGCCACGACATGGTAACGAAGCTCCAACTTCCCACACGTGTGCATCCACACCCTTACCATGTGCAATGGTTCAACAATAGCGGCAAGGTCAAGGTAACACAAACTGCTCACATCAAATTTTCCATTGGTACATACTTCGGAGTTGCTGATTTTGATGTAGTACCAATGCAAGCATGTTCTCTATTACTTGGTAGACCTTGGGAGTATGATACTGATGCTAACACCATGGTAGGAGCAATAAGTACACATTTATGTATAAAGGAAAGAAAGTTACTTTGCTTCCTATGACTCCTGCTGAAATTGTGAAATTTGAACAAGAAAAACATGCTAAGGACGCACAAACGAGCAAACAACCTTCTGAAAATCAGCAAGTAGCTAAGACGCTTTTGAGGCAACAGAAAGATAAAGTTGCTTCTCCTTCTTCATCACAAGTTATTAATTTGAAAGGACGTGCCATGCTTGCAACTAAAACTGACCTTGCTGAAATTTGTGATGATACTCCCTTGATATATGGCTTGATTTGCACAAACGTGTTGTTTTCACTTGCGAACATTCCTAGCTCTGTTCCTGTTGCCGTCACTTACCTTTTGCAGGAGTTTAACGATGTTTTTCCTGCTGAGATACCACCCGGGCTGCCACCGATACGCGGCATCGAGCACCAAATTGATTTGATCCTGGGGGCGTCTCTTCCTAATCGTGCAGCGTACCGTACCAATCCAGAGGAGACAAAAGAAATTCAGCGCCAAGTACAGGACCTTCTTGATCGTGGGTACATCCGTGAAAGCCTTAGTCCTTGTGCAGTACCCGTTCTTTTGGTGCCTAAGAAGGATGGTAGTTGGCGCATGTGTGTTGATTGTCGTGCTATTAATAATATCACCATTCGATATCGACACCCTATTCCTAGATTGGATGACATGCTTAATGAGCTTAGTGGTGCCATTATCTTTACTAAGATCGATCTCCGTAGTGGCTACCACCAAATTCGCATGAAACTAGGTGATGAATGGAAAACTACTTTTAAAACAAAGTTTGGATTATATGAGTGGCTTCTCATGCCTTTTAGACTTACTAATGCACCTAGTACCTTCATGCGCTTGATGAATGAAGTCCTACGGCACTTTATAGGATGCTTTGTGGTAGTATACTTTGATGATATCTTGATTTACAGCAAGTCTTCCACTGAACATGTTGAACACCTACGTGCTGTTTTTTCTGTCCTACCTGAGGCTAGATTGTTTGGTAACCTTGAGAAGTGCACGTTTTGCATGGATCGAGTTGTGATTCTTGGATATGTTGTCACTTCACAGGGCATTGAGGTTGACATGGCAAAGGTAGAAGCAATCAACAGCTGGCCGCAACCGCAAACTATCACACAGGTACGTAGTTTTCTTGGTCTTGCAGGTTTCTACCGGCGTTTTGTGAAAGATTTCAGCACCATAGCCGGTCCTTTGCATAAGTTGACCAAGAAGGGAGTTACTTTTACTTGGGAACCAGCACAAGAACAAGCTTTTGCCACACTCAAGGATCGCCTTACACATGCACCACTACTTCAGCTACCCGACTTCGGTAAGACTTTTGAGTTAGAATGTGATGGTAGTGGTTTTGGAATAGGAGGTGTGCTGCTACAAGGAGGTAAACCCGTGGCCTATTTTAGTGAGAAATTACATGGTCCACAGTTGAATTATTCTACCTATGATAAGGAATTATATGCCTTAGTACGTGTGCTTGAAACTTGGCAACATTACCTTTTGCCTAAGGAGTTTGTTATTCATTCGGATCATGAAACATTGAAGCATATACGTAGTCAAGCAAATCTGAATAAACGACATGCTAAATGGGTAGAATTTATTGAGACTTTTCCATATATCATTAAGCATAAGAAAGGGAAAGATAATGTTATTGCCGATGCTTTATCTAGATGTTATACATTGCTTTCTCAACTTGATTATAAGATCTTTGGTTTAGAAACATTGAAGTACATGTATGCCACTGATTTGGACTTCAAAGATGCTTTTGCAAATTGTACAGCTGACCGTGCTTGGAACAAATATGTGCTGAATAATGGATATCTTTTTCGTGCTAACAAGTTATGTGTGCCGGCTAGCTCTCTTCGCTTGTTGTTATTGCAGGATGCACATGGTGGTGGCTTGATGAGTCATTTTGGATCAAAGAAAACTGAAGATGTGCTGTCCACACACTTCTATTGGCCTAGGATGAGACGAGATGTTGAGCGCTATGTGGCACGATGAGCTACTTGCAATAAAGCTAAGTCTCGTCTAAACCCACATGGTCTTTATATGCCTCTACCTGTTCCTAGTGTACCTTGGGAGGATATTTCTATGGATTTTGTGTTAGGATTACCTAGAACTAAGAGGGGGAGGGATAGTATTTTTGTGGTGGTAGATCGGTTCTCTAAAATGGCGCATTTTATACCTTGTCACAAGAGCGACGACGCTACCAATGTTGCTGATTTGTTTTTCAGAGAGGTCGTACGCTTGCATGGAGTTCCCAATACCATCGTTTCAGATCGTGATGCTAAATTCTTAAGTCATTTTTGGAGGACGTTGTGGCATAAGTTGGGAACGAAGCTGCTGTTTTGTACTACTTGTCACCCCCAAACAGATGGGCAAACGGAGGTCGTCAACCGTACGTTGTCCACCATGTTGAGGGCTATTTTGAAGACCAACTTGAAGCTCTGGGAAGAGTGTCTACCTCATATTGAGTTTGCATATAATAGGTCAGTACACTCCACTACTAAGGTAAGTTCGTTTCAAGTGGTCTATGACTTTAATCCGCGTGCTCCTATTGATTTGCTACCATTGCCACCATCTGAAAAATTGAATTTTGATGCTACTACACGTGCTGAATTATTACTTAAGATGCATGAAACTACTAAAGCAAACATAGAGAAAATGAATGAGAAATATTGTGCTTATGGTAGTAAGGGTAGAAAAGAGATAACATTTGAACCGGGTGATCTTGTTTGGTTGCACTTGCGCAAGGTTCGTTTTCCTGATTTGAGAAAGTCTAAATTGATGCCCCGTGCTGATGGTCCTTTCCGTGTGCTTGAGAAGATAAATGATAATGCATATAAACTTGAGTTGCCTGCAGCTTTTGGGGTTAGTCCCACATTTAACATTTCAGATTTAAAGCCCTATTTGGGAGATGACGACGAGCTTGAGTCGAGGACGACTCCAATTCAAGAGGGGGAGGATGATGAGGACATCACTTCACACGATACACAAATGCACCAGCATGATACACAGATGCACCAGTATGATACACACATGCACCAGCATGATACACAGATGCACCAGCATGATACACACATGCACCAGCATGATACACACATGCACCATCAACCTACAATTCAATTACAGGGACCAATCACACGCGCCCGCGCCCGTCGCTTGAACCATGAGGTTAATTCTTTCCTTAGCAACTATGTTAATATTTGTTTGGATGGGATGCTACTGAATACTAGTGATATTTTGTTGCTTAGGAATATGGGAGATGGAATAGAAGAGTTGGAGTTGAATACGGAGTCGCACGGATGATTTGAAGTCAAGAATTCGCTGGTTCGGACTACATCAACCACCATGCACCAAAATGGGCATAACTTCCTCATACGAAGTCCGATTGGCGCGTTCTTGGACTTTTTAGAAAGCTAAGGAGAAGACGGATCTTTTGTCGTTGGTTTCGCCTCATTTGGAGTTTCGAATTGTCCTGTGTGACTGAAACAGTCCTGCGTGACAAAACTGGGCCGAGTTGGACCTTGTACTGAGTTGGAGGCCGTGTTGGCCCATAGTCCGAGTCGTGTGCGCCTCCTACAGGCTGCCCACGCCCTATATAACTCACGCCAGCCGCCATTAGGGTTAGGTTTTGCTTTGTTTGCATCTACACTTGTGTGTTTAGATCCCACTCCTGCACCGGACCGATTGGCTGCTGCATCAGCGTTTGTGAAACCTCTCCTCATCATAGTTCATCTGTGATTTGGCATTCGACTTGTGTTCTTCCTTTCCTTGCTTGTGTTCTTGGGTTCGCTTGTAGGAACTAGCCTTCGTGGCGAGGTCAATCGCGCCCTCCGTGGTTGATAACCAACGGAGACGGTGGTGTAGCGATTGCAAGGTTTTGATCCACCGGACCGAAGCCTTGGATCGTCAACGTCGAGATTCTCCACCAATCCAAGTTATCCTTACCTAGCGGAAGATCGGGACCAATCCCCCATTAGGTGAGGTGACTTCAGATCACCTAGGATCCCGAGCAGTTCAACGTGATCACCCCTTAGAGCTCATCATCGGGGATCTCACTTCGAGAACTTTGTGTTCTTCTGTTGACTCGCTCGTTGTTTTTGTTCAGTCTGTGTTTGTTGCCTCTTTTGAGCCAGAGACGTCTCTCATGCTCTTTCTGATGCAAATTGGATAAACGCCATGCAAGAAGAGCTTGAGAATTTTGTTCCCAATCGGGTTTGGACACTGGTTGAGCTGCCACCTGGATGCAACCCCATAGGAAATAAGTGGGTGTTTAAGAACAAGCAAGGTGAAGATGGGGTTGTGGTGCGCAACAAAGCTCGATTAGTTGCCCAGGGTTTTTGCCAGAAAGAGGGTATTGACTTTGAGGAGACTTTCGCTCCTGTTGCCCATCTTGAGTCCATTCGCATACTTTTGGCATTTACTGCTTCTAAAGGTTTTAAACTTTTTTGAATGGATGTCAAGAGTGCTTTTCTGAACGGGTACATAGAGGAGGAGGTCTATGTTAGGCAGCCCCCCGGTTTTGAGAACCCTAAGTTTCCTCGACATGTTTTCAAGTTACAGAAAGCTTTATATGGTCTGAAGCAAGCCCCCAGGGCTTGGTATGACCGTTTAAAGCAGTTTTTGTTGGGGAGTGGCTTTGTGATGTGTTCTGTGGACAAGACTCTTTTCTTGCTCAGAGTTGGCTCAGACTTCTTGATTGCTCAGATTTACGTGGATGACATTATTTTTGGTGGTTCTACTAATGAGCTTGTGTCCAAGTTTTATGAGCAGATGCATAGTGAGTTTGAGATGAGCCTCATGGGTGAGCTCAAGTATTTTCTAGGGCTCTAGATCAAGCAGACCAAGGACGACATCTTCATCCACCAAAGCAAGTACACGCGGGACATGTTGAAGAAGTTTGACTTTGGTGGAGAGCTAAAGTCTCAAATGACCCCAATGGGTACATTTGGGGGCCTGGACAAGGACGAGAGCGGCGTCAAGGTCAATGGGAGAGAGTATCGAGGGATGATCGGATCGCTGCTGTACTTGACGGTGACGAGACCGGACATTCAGTTCACCGTGGGATTGTGCACGCGCTTTCAGTCTTCACCACGCGCATCTCATCAGCAGGCTTTCAAGTGCATCTTCAGGTACCTTACCTATGCACCTGATCTTGGTCTTTACTATTTAGCATCATCGTCTCTTGATTTATCTGGCTTTTTCGATGCTGATTTTGGTGGGTGTCGGCTGGATCGCAAGTCGACTTCCGGTATTTGCTAGTTTCTTGGTTCTTTGCTTGTCTTTTGGTCTTCGCGTAAGCAATCTGGAGTTGCGCTTTCTACCACTGAGGCTGAGTATGTAGCTGCTGCTCACAGTTGGTTTGTATGATTTCCACGTTGCGAGATTTTGGGTTGTTCTTCCCTACCAGAGTACCTTTGTTTTGTGATAGTACCAGCACGATTAGTGTAGGGAAAAACCCATGTCTTCATTCAAAAACCAAACATATTGATGTGCGCTTTCACTTTCTGAGGGATCAATATGAAAAAGGTGTCATTGACCTTGTTCATGTTGATACCCATCATCAATTGGTAGAAATTTTCACCAAACCCCTAGATCAGTCTACTTTTGATCGTTTGCGAGGGGAATTGGGAGTTGTGTGTCCTTTTTAGGATATTTTGAGTCAGTTTTTCTTTCTTCTTTACTCTTTCTTTAGTCTTTTTGTGTGAGTTCATATCATGCATATTCACATATCACACTTTGAGCTTGCTTCTGTTATATGATTGATCTTCTTTAACATGCTCTAGCTAGTATATGTTTTTGAATACCTGTCGATGATCATGCTTTGCTTCAGTTCACATGATATGTCTGATATCTGTCATATGCATGGCTTTTATGCTTTAAAATTGAAAAATTATCACCATTGCTTCTGGTAACTAGCATGTGTAGGCTGAATGCTTTTGCTATCTTTTACTTGTCTGGTAGCTAGTTCCTCACTTAGATGCAGATATGCAACTGGGACATCTATATGCTTTAAACATAGAAATTGTGCTATAAAAATGATAAAAAAATCATAAAAATGTAAAATTCATGCCTTTTTATGCATAATGTGAAAAGATCTATGTGGGTTTGCTTTGTCGCATTGCATTGTTCTGGACTGCTTACCATAGCACTTTGGTATGAACTAGGATAGTGTAATGTATGCCAAAACCAATGTCTTAAGCTTCCGATGGTCCAGTTCTGCCCTAGGCTTGACTTGGTTGGTTAGCATAAGGTTGACATGCAAATAACCCCTATCAAAAATGAAAAAGGAAAAGAAAAAGCCTGAAAATTAAAAAGATAACAAGTTTGCTGAAGCACTTTGTTCTGGACAATGCTTATCTTGGTAGATATCAGCTAGCCCTTGCATCTCATGCTTTACCTTGCTTAGCAACTTGGAAATGTGGTGATGCTTTTGTTTGCAAAAATTGAAAATGTGTGCTAATGACTTTCTTTGGATATCATCTGTTGCACTGATCATGTCATGTGTCTTAGATAGTATTACTTTTGCTATACTTGCTAGATGTTGTAATTACAGTCAATCATATCTAAGAAGCATGCTTTTTACACTCCATCTACACCCTAGTTGCATTCATTGCATATTTTGAGGGAGAGCTGCATTTCAGGGGGAGTTTTGAGTCGGTGTCTCTTTAGAGTGCTTTTAGTCTCACTTGATGAGTCCAATTGTCAACAAGGGGGAGAAATTTTGGGTTACTCGATCTTTTAGAAGAGTTTAGGGGGGAGTTTTTGGCTTTCTCTGGGATTTGTTTAGGGGGAATTTTAGTCTTTTTTGCCCTTACTCTTTGGATATCCTTCTTGATAATTATGAGATTGCACTCATTTTGAGTTTTTATTTTTGGTTAACCATAATGACCACTTTCTAGTTTTTTGTTCAGCTTTTGGTCATTAGGGTTAAACTTTATTTTATTTTTCTTCTTTATGTCTTCTTGTGTTTTTGTTTTCGTCTTTCCACGTGTTTTGCAGGTATCGAAGAATTGCTGAAGAGGGTATTGACAATGCACTCATCAAGGGGGAGATTGAGGAGCCATGATGAAGATCATGGGCCTCATGGCTCTAGATGTGATGAGTGATTGTCAACGGAAGTCAAGAGAAGATGAAGAGAAGACGAGACCTGTCGTGTCTGGGCTACGTGTGACTTAGGTACACGGGCGGCGAGCGACTACCAGGCAGAGGGGCTACGGAGTCGGGCTAGCCCAATCCGAGTACATGGGCTAGGAGTGGCAGATGATCCACTGGTCTATTGACCGGGATTGACTCCGGTACACGGGCGGTGAGCGATTACCGGGCTGAGGGAGCCACGGAATTGGGCCGGTCTAATCCGGGTACCCGGTGCGAAGATGGTGGATGCTTTTTCAGTTTTGGCACAAAACTGACAACCACTGATCTTGGATCTGACCGTTCTGAGGTGAAGTCGTAGCTGCTACAAAAGCTCCGCATCAGGACACGTTATCTTTATTTAGGATTTTACTATTTTTCCTTTAGGCCCACAGTCTGTGTTAGTCGAGTCTGTAAAAAATCCTAAGGGCATGTTGGTCTTTTCCATTTTTATTTCAGCGTATGTTTAAACCCTAAGGATATTTTTGGTTTTTTCCTAGTCTATTGGGCTGCCTATAAATAGGGCCCCAATCCCTAGGGTTAGGGTTAACTCACCTAATGCAAATATGAGTTCAACCACTTTAAACCTTTCCCCTCCACCGTGTTTCTTCCTCCCGCGTCGCCATTGTTTTCTTCTCTGTTTTTGGTTCATAACGTTGGGATTTCTTTCTTCGCGCATGGCCGGCTGACAGCAGTACTGTGCAAGCAGCAAGCGGAGCGCTCGGCGCGGTTTGCCACGCGCGTGGGAGGCCGTGTAAGGGCAGAATGTACAAGTCCACCTGGTGTGCTTATAGGCTGCACCAGCATAGTGCTAGCGCAGCAGCTGCTGTGGGTGGCGGAGAGCAGCTTGCATGGGGCAGCGTGATCAAGGCAGCTGCCTAGGCCCTAGGAGCTAGGAGCATAGGATTTTGGCAGTGCATGCGCAGGAGCTTGCGTGCGGTGAGCTGCACTTCGGCCGTGCTTGTCCCGAGGCAAAGCAGCAGCACACGCAGTCCTAGCTGCTAGCCTTCGGCGCAAGCAGTTTTTGGCCGTGGTGTTCGACATCAAGCGGGCGGAGATACAGAGCAGTAGTGTGTGGCTTCGACGAAGTGTTTTTGTGCGTGACTTTGGTGACTGAGCGAAGTCTACTGCGAGGTCTACGCAAATGGACTTCGGTTTCTAGGCTTGGCCGGTGTGAAGGCTTCGACTGGTTGGACCGTAGACTTTGGCATTCACATAGGTTTTGGCAAGTATCAAACTAGAGATAACTTTTGAACAGTAAACCTTCATCTTGCTTTGCGTGTACTTAAATTAAATGACTGTGATGATTAACTTTATGATGCTTAAAATGCTCATGGTTTGAATGTTCTATTAATCTGCCATTGAACACTGTGTTGGTGTCTTTTCAACTAGGACACCGGTCGTTTTTAGGCTAGATTATTTTTAGCACTTTTGATCTGTTTACTTTTGCTGATTGTCTGTTGAGGTGCGTTGGGTGTTGGGAGAAGGCTATTGATTCGAAAGAATTTTTTAGGCGCTCATTCACCCCCCCTCTGGTCGCTACTTTCGGTCCTACAAAGGCGGGTTGAAAGCTACTGGCACAGGAACAACAGTTGGGCGCAGGGCATGAGCGTGGCTACCGAGATGGTGAAAAGTGACAGGCTGCAGTCAAGGGGAAGAACATATATGCGCGTGCCGGCGTCGGGCTCATTCAATGCCCTGCTAGTCCAAGTCCTCCCACGCGCCGGCATGCAGCGGGCGTGCGGGAGTCGTATTGATGTCCCGCCGGTCCAAGTTCTCCAACGCGCCGGCATGCAGCAGGCGCGCAGAGGTCACATTGAAGTCTCGCCGATCCAAGTTCTCCCGCACACCGGCATGCATTGGGTGGGCAGAAGTCGCATTAAAGCCACTCTCGGACCTAGCACCCCAAGCAGGCTCCGTAGTATTCGGGTTTAATGGCCCTTCCGCTGCGACCGTCCAAGTCCCACCGGATTTCAGTGTCCGCTTGATCGGAACCTCACGGTGAGTTGACCTCTAACAGGACCTCCCATTGGGACTATCTTTGGCGCTTCCTGCCTTTTTCTTTGCGCAGGACTACCGAACGGAAGAAAGCGAGGGGCTACTATTGGAGGAGATAATCCCGATGGTGCTCGGAAGCGCGAGGGGCGCGGAGCGAAGTTCGAGGAGGATGCTCCGCAGGATGGCGATTAGCGAAGTTGTTGGCTCCGAAGCGGTTCGGAACGGAAGGGGCCCTCTACTGAAGATCTGAGCCCAGGAAGTGCCCAAACCAGGGGAGCCAACCGAAGGCCAAAGGTGCGTTCCCGGGATATGCGGAGGGTGCAGCGCCGAGGAGGGAGACCAAGACCGGTCCGGTCTTGGTGGTCTGGTGACAGGATCACGATCGCTTGTGCAGCGTCTGACACTATAGTCATGACCAGAACAGCTGATACGTTGTCAGGGCTGTACCTTTTGTCTGTACTAAGGGGCCGTTGTATATAGTACTATTATCAAAGGGGTTTTGGAAATATTGGGCCCCCGTAGGGCTCCACTATAAATACTCCCCCTCTCCGCATTGTAGAAAGCAGGACACTTAATCCAAGAATACGGCTCTGAGTTTAGCCTCCTATTCCAAAGCATCTCTAAAACCTGTTGGTCTAGTTTGTTGTGCCAACACATGCACTTGAGCTAACTGAGTGATAGTACACTAATGTGTGGGTGTATACTTCTCCCCACACTTGAAACATAGTCTGTTGGCCTAACGAAACTCTTTAAGTTGTTGTGCCTTCCAAAACTCCCCTTGTCTCTGAGAGGTCAGTGAGACCTTCCTTATCTAGAGCCAAGTGATACGCCTGACTCATAGACTTGGGCACTTGTGACTGCATGTGCAACATGATTTCATATTTTAACCCTAGCACAAATTGCCCCACCAGCCATAACTCACAAGCATCCATTGGGTCATACAATCGAATCTGGTACAGAAGATTGTCGAATTGGCTCTTGTATTCGTCAACCGTACCAATTTGCCTCAATTTCAACAACTCATGCATCTTCAGATGTTCTATATCAGCTTCAAATTCTCTCAACACAGTCGTGCTAAAGTCTTCCCAAATGTGTCGTCCCACTAATTGCTTCTAGGATTTGTACCAGTGTGCTGCCTTATTAATCATGTTCAAAGAAGCTGCAGATACTGCTCAGGGACTTGGTACATCTCCAAATATGTCAAGCAATGATCAATCCACACTCTAGCGTATGTTCCATCAAACTTCGGCAAATCTATCTTCGGAGGTACCCACCTTCTCTGATAATTTTCACATGGACCTTTGTCCCTCTCCAACACATTCCCTCCAGCAGGAACAGGAATAACACCCGGAGAATTAATACCTGAGGTATCCCTAGCATGGGCTCCTCCTGTGGCTGTTCCCACTGATCTAGCAGTGGTAGCCTGTTCCAATTGCACCTGATTCACCACCGTCTGCATCTGATCCATCCTCTCTCTTTGCAATTCCAGTTTGAAGTCAATTTGCATCAACTTCTCCTGAATCAAATCGATTCCCTCCACCTTTGCCTTCAGTGTTGTTACCGCCTCCAGCACCCGTTCTTCCATCACCTCCATTGCCGAAACCACCTGCTGAAATTGTAAAGATTGCTTCGCCAGATTCGCTTGCCACCCCCAATCGCTGAATCCACTCGGGAATTAAAGGTCCAAGATGGATCCCAACCCATCAGCAGGGATTTTACCAGCCAATTGTCGGGTTGCGCAGGATCGGCGCTCTGATACCAAAATGTCGTAGGCCACTGCCAGCGACGTCGTTCACCAGAGATTCTCGCTGGGGAACTCATTGCCAAACGATCGCCCGCACACACTCAACACACGCGAGAGTAGGAAATTCTGTTATGGTCTAAATTCTTGTTATCCTTCTCCTGTAGCCGGTCCGACAATTATACCCAGCTCACGGCCTCAGTTTACGTATTCCCGCGAGGAATACGTAAGAGTTTTACGCCAACATTCTCACAAAACGTATTACAACAGTTTAAATTCTCCTGCCACTCATACCGCCTTCCCGCTCGCCCTGGCGCCCGCCACCCGTCGACGTCACTGCTGCATCAGCTGTGACACTGGAGCTCGTCTTTCAATTCGTCCCTGATCACCCACCGCGACGACGGTAACGACGAGATAACAGTACAGGAGCTTCACTACTCTGTGTAATTGTTTTACAGTTAATGTAATTCACTGTATTGACTTACCGTGATTGTAGTCAACAGTATTGTATTTATCTTTTCCATCGATTAGAATTGTCCAATTGCCATTGTTATCTAAAATGAAAAAAGATATTGGCATGTCAATATGTTTCAAGATTAGTAAAGATTACAGCTAGAATGGTTAAGTGTAAAAGTAGATTTATTTTGTTTTTCGATATGTTGTGCGTCAAAAGAAAATGGCTCGTCAGAAATACAAGCCTGATTTGCTATTTCTATTCTTATAACCATTTTGCATCCAAACTGCATCCAAACAATGGTCATCTGTGAATCCCAATTAATTTATGATTCCTAGTTACACATACAATCAAGTATTGTCGATGTTATTTAGGTTCATCTAATGAAAAGACAAACGTGCATACATAGATGGTTTCTGTTTACTTTTACGCAATTGACACAGTTTACAATCAAAACGACTTGTGTAAATATATGTAGCTGACACCGACTGATGTATTTTCCATCTTCCTTTCTGAATCCCTATTGTGATCATCAGGGACTTAAGTGGTTAACTTGTGCAGAGCTGTAGTGGTCTTGGAGCCTGATGGCCTTCCCAGACGGTTGGAGATGTAATCACCGGCATCCATGAGCTTGTTGAGGTTAACATTGGTCTCTATCCCCAGGCCATGGAGCATATAAACCACATCCTCCGTTGCAACATTGCCGGTGGCACCTTTCGCATACGGGCACCCTCCCAGTCCTGACACTGATGAGTCCACTATGTTGATTCCCATCTGCCAATGCAAATGAAATGTCAAATCAGCATACAGCATTTCTGGTTGTTCTGTGGTTGTTTTCTGTAAGGTTGATTGTCAATTGGCAGAGTGGAACTAGCAGGATGTGAAATGTGTTGCTTACTTGAAGAGAGACCAGTATGTTGGCAAGTGCTTGGCCGTATGTATCATGGAAATGAACGGCAAGCTTGTCCACCGGAACAAAAGACAGGACAGCTTCAAGCATAGCAAGTACCTTACCTGAAACAGACAAGATAGCAAGGAGTGTAAAAGTTCCAATGACATAGGTAGGCAAGGTAGCTAATATGGTCGCATTGAAAAAAGTCCAACAATTGAAACTACAAATTATATGGTCAGAAATTAGCAAGTGTTCTCCTTTTTCACACATACATTGTGCCAGCATGTTTATGGATTTGGACTGCAGCGCTCTTAAAAATAAACTGACATCATCGCTTGCTTCAAAATTAGTTTTAAAGGGCAAAGAAAGATAATGGTACCAGGAAATTACATGCTGAAAGCATAATGCAACAAAATCAGTACCTGGTGTACCAACTCCAATAGTGTCTCCAAGCGAAATCTCGGAGCAACCCATGTCATAAAGCTCCTTGGCTACATATGCTACCTTTGATGGATGAATTGCGCCTTCAACAGGGCAACCAACCACACATGAAACATACCTATAACATTAAAATTGTAGAATATTTCAGATAAGATCGATGCCAAACAGCTTCAACTTTCAGGTTCGAAAGATCATCAAGTTTATGTGACTTACCCACGGATACGTATTCCGTGTTTCTTGGCAGAAGTTATAACATCACGGTACCGAGCAAGGCTTTCCTTGATGGTACAGTTAATGTTTGACTTCGAAAAGGATTCAGAAGCAGATGCGAAAACTGCGACTTCTTTTGCACCAGCTGCAACAGCAGCCTCAAACCCCTGAAGAAAAAATCGATTCGTCAAAATAGATCATACCCTCCATAAAACAACAGTAAAGTCTATTGCTACCATAGTGCTACAGTCCTATGTTGTAGAGTCTCCCAAAAAAAACAGAACTGGACATACTCTGAGGTTAGGAGTTAACACAGGAAACCGGACATCTGGAACATGCCTAATCACTTCAAGGACATCTTTTGCATCAGCGAGCTGCAAGTCCAAATTGAATGATAAAGGTTAGCTCTTTGAACTTGAACTGATAAAGGTGGCTTTTTAATAAGATCAAATAGTCTGTTATTCAAATTACTCTGTGATACTACATATCATTACCAAATCTAAGTGATTACCTGCGGCACCCATTTTGGGGAAACAAAACTTGTGGCTTCAACTACTGACAGACCAGAAGCCACCAATTTATGTATCAGTTCAATCTTTACAGATGTTGGCACGATACTCTTCTCATTTTGAAGACCGTCTCGTGGTCCAACTTCAACTATCTGCACAAACCTTGGGAGGTCCCATAAAACCTGAAAACAATTATTCATCAATTGAGAAAAAGTAATAATTTTACGGATGGTATCACAACATTTGAACATTCGTCTTATTCAAAATCTATTTTAAATATCATTTATTTTGTTATAATTTATTTTATTATTGAAGGTACTTCAAGCGTAACTTATATTTTTGCATATTTACACAAGATTTTTGAATAAGACGAATGATCAAATGTTGTGATAAAAGTCAATGGCATCATTTAAAAAAGGAGGTGATAGTATTTTACCAGCACGACCCCTTTTTAGGCACCATTTTCACTTATTTACTCATGAAGGTAAATAGAAATTTATGACTTGTTGAATTGGACAGACAAAATGGTATACAAGTGTTCACTCCTATTTGAGGTGTCTCATGAGAAACTAGGAAATGAAACTGAATATGCCCATGAGCCATTCAATAACATAATTAAACTACCTTTCGTGGAAGAGCTCTGAACTCCACATCCAGTCCATTGCAGGATGAATCGGCATAGCGGCATTGCAAATGCCATGAATGAGCACTGCTGTGAAAGAACGTCTGATTGTTTCCACCATTGCGATGCTTGTAACTGCAAGTAAGTCCACATGGCCATATCTTACATGTTTCAGAACATCCTCTGGCAATAAAATTCGACTGAAAATAAAGTATATAACAACTTTTCTTCAGAATAAAAACAGAAGTATCACTGAATAGTGTGATAGGTGGGTGGCAGTGTACACGATTGCTTATACCTCTGAAAATACTGGAATCGAAGAAATTTGCATCGTACTCGTACCATTTGAAACAGTAAAACTTACTTGCTGGTGTTCTGGTCATCAGCTCCTGCTCTGCAGGCACTTGGAGAGAACCTTTCAAGTCTGTTAATACTCAACTTTGGCAGGTCCCCAAGACCAAGTGGCTCCTCGAGGCTTGACATTCTGGAACCAGACAATACAATGTGAAGAACAATATTGGCAGGAACCCTATGCAATGCTGAACATACTAAAGTTTCGAATGATATAAAGGATGGGAGGGCGCTTTAAATAAATTGTCAGGTTGGACTATCCCATTGTTCTATGGAAATTCAGATCGAATAGGACTCAGAAACCATGTCCAATGGGACTCAGAAACCATGTCCCTTCTCCCGGCAGTCAATGTTTAGTACTGCAGTGCATGCACGCCAGAACTCGACCATGGCCAGATTTCTCTGAATTGCAGTATGGCACATAACAAGCTGAAGCTGATTATCCAAAAAGCAGGTTTCTTTAACGATTCAGCCATGAAATCAATCAAGCAAAGCAATCTGCACCATACTTGCCAAGAATTACACCGAACAGAAAGGGGGGAAAGGCCAAGACGAACCAAGAAACCACGTACCTGGATGGATCGATAAATCTGAAGCCAAGCAGATCAAATCAGCACGCAAGAGCTGGAGGGATATGGGGCACCGAACTTAACCCTTGCTTGAATCCGACTCAACGGAAGAGAGAGCAGAGCAGGAAAATGGAGGTCGCGGCTGCGCCTCCGCGTCTCCGCCAAGGGAAAGGAACTGGTCGGCGAGAGAGCGCACGTGGACCAGGTCCTCTGTGGAACATCGTTCTGAGCCCAGGCGTCAGTGTGATCTGGTCCACAGGACCCGGTCTAGGCAGAAGCCTTTTCCGGTTTGGCGGGCAGTGTGGAGGCCGTGGCGTTGGTTGGTACTCCCTTTCAGTTTTGGTGAACGACCACCCAACTCCGCCAACTTATCGGATTCGGGTTTAGAATTACCAGTTAATGATGCCTGATAAGGGTCAGTAATAACCTCAGTTAGTGATGTCTGATAATATGATTAGTAATTTTTTATGAGTTTTATTTAGGGTATATTTGAATGAGTTTACGGTAGCTACAGTTACTTAGTTACTTATAAAATCTATGAACTATTTTGTCTTGAAAATTAATTTAAGCAATTATAAGACACTACCTCCGTTTTTTAAATAACGTCGTTGATTTTTATCGTAACATTTGACTATTCGTTTTATTCAAAAATATTTTAGAAATATCATTTTTTGTTATAATTTATTTTATTATTGAAGATACTTCAAGCATAACATATATTTTTGCATTTATACAAGATTTTTGAATAAGATGCATGAATGATCAAATATTACGATAAAATTCAACAACGTCATTAAAAAAGGAGTATATTAGTACCGTGAAGAAATAACTTAGTTATTAATTATGTTAGCTTTATTCCTCAGTTGATCATTTGATGCTATTTAATTAATTGGAGCTTATTAATTATGTACGCCATTAACTAAAGGAAACAAGCTAAAAATAAATAAAATTTTCTTGACAAATTTTAAATGCTAAACTTAAAAGCTACATGACATAGAGTGAGTGATTACAATGGAAATAGAAAATCTGAATTTGAGTGACGATGATTATCAAAAGAGTTCATGACTCTTGATAATTGGATTGTGATATAGTATAACGGTAAGGATGCCTGATTCGCAAATGTAATTAATGATATTTTGGTGTGTTAATGTGGTCAGCTGTGCTCCAGAAAAATCAAATGTGGTTGGCAGTGGCCATGGTGTCATTTATTGATGTATATGTGTATGTTTTTTCTCCTCACATTTTAAGTGGCTATGAATCATCTTATTACTCTGATTAAAGAGTGGAGGAAATGGAGCTCCTAGAGAATTTCAGATGGTCGTGGTTGTGTTGGTGTATTATTTAGATACACGTGTGACCTAGGAGATCTGCTTAACTCCAGTACAGGTCCTATAATCTTAGACAAAAAGAAGGTTTTGAGCGTGCCAATTAGTTTGACCATATAACTGATAATGAATCATAAATAACAACATTAGTAGGAACGTCAATCGGCTATCAAACTGATGATTGTGGAGAGAATAAAATAAACAAGAACAAGCGCGCCTATCGGCCATAGGGCTGATGACCACACCCACGCTATCGGGTTGAACACTCTATCGGCCGATAAGAAAGCATTTTTGTGTATCAAGGCCAATGAATGCCTCCCATACGGAAATGGAATATAATGTGGAAACGAAGATAACATATCGGCTTGTATTCCGATAGAAACTAAAACAAGCATACTAAATAACATATTCATATTATCAAGTCACCATAACTACAACATCGGACCTAACCGAGACAGTCGCTAATCACGATAAATCAATAACACTTTAACCTATCAGGCATACTTCATTTAGATGAATGGCATACATCATGAACAATATACAATAGATCAATATTGAAGGAAGTATGCCCAAGAAAATTCCAGTTAGATCGGAAGTTCCGATTATTTTCTAAATTGGAAACAGAGAGCTCAAATTGGAAGTTCCGATAATTTATGGTTTGCATCGGAAGTTCTAATATGTGTATCGGAAGTTCCAATATGGTATCGAAAGTTCTAATAATTTATAATTAGAGACAAAGTGTGACGCCCCGATTTATCAAATCGGAACATTATTGAATTTCCATAGAAAAACAATAATAACAAGAGGTTCATCATGCGACAACGTACATACGAGCAGTCATTCGTGGTTCGTGGACCACATTATTACATAAGAGTAAAAATAAAATAAACAACGAAAATAAACAGCATGATGAATGTCTTCTTCAGGATCTTCTTCTTAACTGGGTCGCTACTCTAGACCATCTTCCTCGTAGTAGGCAGCCTCTAAAGTGTGTGTCCTACGGGTATGAGTACAAAAAGTAGTCAATAAGTCACCGAGAATGCAATAATAATGCGGGATAATAACAACGGAATGATAATGGCTAAAAGTGCAGAAAAGTACATTTTTCAATTATAGCATTTAGTGTAGTCAAATTTAATCATGTAGAATAGTAAACATGAACAACATCATACCATCTAACTCGAGGAGTACGTTTTTCCTCCTCGCTCCACAGTCCTTACATGCCAAGTCATCATGCACGTTCATTAAAAATAAACTAACTGTGGGATGTCACGCAACCCACCCTTGACCGTGGGCTTGGCTTTTCGAAAAGATTTAAGACTCTGATTAGAGGTGTACCACTGTACCCACAAGGCACGCACTCATCCCCAAACACCAAAGTGTAACGAGATGACCCATACCACGGGAACTCATACCAAACCTCAGCATGAAATGCTCCAAGCGATAATCACCCGCTCTAGGTTTTGCCGGCGCGCCGGGCCGCATCCCAGCTAACGTCGCATCCCTTTTGCACCACGTCGGTACAAGCACCCGCAGGTGCTGCTTGACCCATCTCCAAGTGGTGCCTCGGATTGGAACACTCCATACCTTAGTTAGGACTTACCCACTAGACTTGTGGTTAGTACGGAAATGTATTGCAACGGATCCCGCAGACCGATCCTTATAGTGCCCCGAGTGCTACCGACCAATGCCCTAGCTTGCACCCGGAACCCACCATGCATACATTCTCAACCATAACTCTATCACCAACAGAATTCCATGGATAAGAAAAATGGGGATCATATAGTAGAAAACAAATTGCTTCGACTCATTTTTAACTTATAGCGATTGTGACAATACATTGGACACTAACTAATAGTACTAATTATATGGTGACAAGGAGTTTACGCTAGATAGAATGGCTTGGATTGCACATCAAGGTAGGGGATCTAAATAAATATAACGTAGGGCTTTCATTTGACTAATGCATGTATAATCTATGTGTTTTAGCGATAGTTTAACAAAATTGGGTTCAATATGCTCAAAAGATTGGTTTGGTGACTTGCCTTGTTCAGCGAAGGGTGAGGGAGGAACTTCCAGGAAGTATTCCGGCTCCTCAACGGCGTCGTAGTCTTCTCGATATGAATAATAAACATATACGTTTTTGATTGGATCAAATTATGGGAAATCAAGTCATTAATCTTCTGAAGTCATTACCTAAATTTTTAAGGTCAATTTTTATGGAGTTAAGAATTTTCTAAAAAGGAAATATGAATATATCCTAAAGGGTATTTAAACACTTTGTGAAATAAAATGAAAATACTCAAAGTAAACCTCTGTTTTTATTGCTTAAACATGTAGAAAATAAAATTATAAATTTTCTAGAATTGAAATGGTTAAATTTGGAGTTAAAATGAGCAAGATATGAATTTTAGAAGTTCAAAACTAATTCTGGAATTTAATTTAAACTCAAAAACAGTCGTCGGTCCACGGTGAACCGGATCCACCGCGAACCCGTGCACTATGCACGTTCGCCGGATCACGGATCGTCGTTGGATCGCGATCGGGCAGCTACGGCCGAGGCGGGGGTTTTAAATGAAAACCGACAACCGAGATTAAAAGGCTGAAATGGTACGCGATGGATGGCTCAGATTAAACACGTGTTTTAAATACTGATGAACGATCCAGATTAAAAGGTACCCCTTCGCTGCGATCCGACAGGCTAGATTAAACTGAACGTGCAATATACTCTACACCGTCCGATCACGATCGCACGGTCGCGATTGAATCCAACATGGCACGAGTACTCTACCCATGCTAGTCATCTTCTCTGGCAATGGCAAGGGCCTAGCGGCCAAGGCGAGCGACGACGATCGGATCTAAGGACTAAAACAAAACCAGTAAAGCGTAGTGGTCAAGATGGTACCATTGGTGAGGCTTGGGGTCGTCGGGTTGCGGTCGGCGACGAGCGGGGGCAGTGAAGGAGTTTGGGTCCTCGTCGGCGATGCAGTTCCGGTGGGTCTCGTCGGTGAAGGAGGGGTGGCCGAGGTCAGGGTGGCGTCGGCGGTCACAATGGTGCGGTCATCGGGGACGGGGAAGGACTCCGGTGATGGCGAGCGGTGACTGGAGTGGGGGCGGTGGTGAGGCGTTAAAACTTGGAGCACAGGTGTTCTGTTCGTTTCCGGTGCAAATGATAGCGAGGGGTGGACGCGGTTGTAACCGGGGCTTAAATAGGGACGCCGGTGGGGTCAGAGGGGGCGTAATCAGGGGAAGCCCGGAGTAAACATGGCCTTAACACCGGCGAGCTCGGTTGCGAGGGGATTCACTGAAGCTAGACGTGATTTGGCTGGAATTAAAGGGGGAAACGGTCGCCGAGGATCGGGTGACTTAACGCCGGGCTTAATTTGTGGGGAGGGGGTCGGGGGCAGCGGATCCGAGGGAGGGTTAGGGTTTCTGCCAGCGAGGGGGGGATTTGGGGGCGGATATCATGGAGACGACGAATCCGACTGGTGGGGGCCACCGGTCAGCACGCGTGGGGTGAGGGCGTGGCAACGAGACGCGACTGGCGGGTGGGGCCGAGGCGTCGGGCGGGCGCGTGGAGGGAGAGGGGGCGGCTGATGAGCGGGGTCCATCTGTCAGTGTGGGGCGCGGGGAGGGAGTGGGCTGGGCTGGCTGGTTGGGGGAGAATGGGGGATGGAGGCCCGTTACTGTTTAAAATTCATTTCCAAATAAAATAATTGCTGAATTTGGTTTAAAATATTTGGGTTGTTTCCAAGAGTGATAAAAATTTGTAAAAATTCTCAAAAATATGTCTTGGCCTTGGGATCATATACAAATTTTCTTAGTCCTTGGATTGGACATCTCGTCTAGGTTTTAGTTCATTTGAACATAAATGGTATTATAGAAATTCCAAAAATAATCTTTTTCAGGAAAAATCTAACAAAAGGTATTTTTATTTATTTGAAAATTTGGGGTGTTACACAAAGAGATGAAACCGGAAGTTCCGATTAGGAAACGAGAAAATTGTATTGATCGGATGTTCTAATATGTGTATCGGAAGTTCCGAGGTAGGCGAAAATAGATTGGATCTATTACAGTATCATACTAGATTGAGAGACCAAAAATACCTGTCGGAAGTTCCGATCCAGGATCGGAACTTCCGACGCGGGTAAAACAGATTGTATCTATTAGAGCACAAATCGGTTGTAACCGATTTATTGGTTTCGAGATGCTAACGACTAGGGGCTCTCATCCCTATATAAAGAGAGGAGGAGAAGTTCTTGGAAGACAAGCAATTGATAGTTTAAACCTAGCCACCTGAGGAGCCACGTTGAAGATCATGGGCCTCATGGCTCTAGAAGTGATGAGTGATTGTCAACGGAAGTCAATGAGAAGAGAGAGACGAAGAGGAGACGAGACATGTCATGTCTTCGGCCACGTGTGACTCAGGTACACGGGCAGCAAGCGACTGTCGAGTAGAGGGGCTACGGAGTCAGGCCGGCCTAATCTGGGTACATAGGCCAGGAACGGTAGGGTATCTACTGGTCCATTGACCAGGTTTGACTCAGGTAAATGGGTGGTGAGCGATTGCTGGGCTAAGGGAGCCATGGAATTGGGTCGGCCCAATCCGGGTACCCGGTGCGAAGACAGTGGACGCTTTATCGGTTTCGACGTAAAACAGACGCATTTATTTAGACTGTTCATCGGAGATCCGATGGTCCTAAAGTGAAGCCATAGCTGCTACGAAAGCTCTGCATCAGGACAAATTACCTTTAGTTAGGATTTTACTAGTTTGGCTTTTAGGCCCATAGTCTGTGTTAGTCAAGTCTGTAAAAACATAAGGGCATTTTAGTCTTTTTAGTTTATTTCAACGTCTATAAAAACCCTAAGGGTATATTGGTTTTTTCTTGATTTATTGGGCTGCCTATAAATAGGGCCCCAATCCCCTAGGGTTTGTCAACTCATTTTGAATAGAAAATTCAGAGTTCAAGTTTTACTTTCCCCAAATTTCTTCAGAGATTTTTCCTTCGTTCTCTGAATTATCACCGACATCGCAACACTGTAGCCAAGTTGGACAACATCACTGGTCTTAGTGTTGGATTCGGTTTTCTTAAGGAATACTATTCCCGGTTTTTCTTCCTAGTTTTCTCTGGAACTCGGCTGGCGCTATGCGCTGATGAAGTGTTGGCAACACTGGTGCTGTGTGGTGGCGGAGAACAAAAAACGCGGTGTGCGTGTGAGGAATCGAGCGAGAGGCGTAGAGCGGCGCTTCGTAGCATGCAAAACGTGGCCGCACGAGGGCAGCGCTTCGAGGCGGATTGCATTAGGGCGGCGCCTAGAGCGAGCTTTGCGCGGTATGTGGAACGGCAGAAGGAAGACGTGTGGTGCCGCGATGGTTCTTGTGAGTGGGGCTCAGCGATGAGAAGTAGTGCCCGGTATGTACGACACAGTAAACTACACAGTTCAAGCACATCGAAACAATAATCACTTTCATCCTCGGTCCTCATGCATTTTCAGATTTAATCTATGATTATTCTGTGGTTGATTCAATCTCTCGAAGCACTTGCATATCATGTGTTTGTTTAAATGCTTGTGAACTATGACCTTTAACTTGTGCTTACACATATTTGAGAACTATGTGCTTAATGGAAGGTGTGTTGAACCTGATACTTGATCTATGAGTGTAGTTTTCTGTCTAATCTGCCTTTAAGCACTTTTGTGGTGTCTTTTCAATTAGGACACCGGTTGTTTTTAGGCTAGATTATTTTTAGTGCTTATGATATCTCAGACTGTCGTATCACACCATATTTGATAGGAGAGTGATAGCGCTATTTTTATCTGTGTTTTTTGTCTAAGTTTTTGTGGGATCAGAATGGCGACTAGAGGGGGGTGAATAGGCGCCTCAATAAATTTTTGTAAACTTGTTGATGCAGAATTACGGCCCCGCACTTGGGTTGTTTCGATGTCCAAAAGTATCGTAATGATACCGACGCCGCATTCCGACTACCCTGGATAGTGACAAGGGATTTGGAGTCGCCAGGCAATCAGATAAATAATTGATATTTCAATCCAATTGGCCAAAAAGTACTAGTAACAACGCAGACAGTAACAAAATGATCAAAATACCTGGAATTGACCAATTCGGAGGCCGATTCGGAGTTACAATGGAGAATGGTCCGAAGGGTCCCTAGGGCACCTTCGGCCTTAGGCCCGGTCAGACCGAAGGTACAACCTCGGTCAGACCGGGGGTTGCGAAGGGGCTCCGGGTGAAGTCTCGAAGGTCGCTGTGAGGTGGGCTCTGGCGTGGTGTAGAGGGTTTCGGTCGGATCGGCGAAGTACTCCCGGACGGACTGGCGAGGCAGGCTTCGAAGCATGCGGGCTCCAGCGCACAGAACTCCAGTGGATAGGCTTCGGCGAAAGTCTTCGACACGGTGCGGAGGATCCCGGTCGAACCGGCGGGGCACCTTCGGTCTGACCGGTCATTGCTGAAAACATCCTAACGAAGGGGCTCCGGTCAGACTGGCCCTATGCCCCCGGTCGGATCGGCGATAGCAGATCCGATCTATTAAAACTCAGACGGCCTAGCAAACAAGATCCTATCACCTCCCAATTTTGCAGAGGTGCTCAGGGAGACAATTATTCTTCAAAGATAATAAGAGATCAAACACAATTCGGCTAGAGGGCCGAATTACCGAGTAGGGTGATAAAAACCGATAAAAAGGATAGCAATCATTACGTGGATTAACGGGAGGTTCACAAGCGAACCAACAAGGGTTACCGTGATTATGGACGCGGTAGACAAAGGGCTTTCAAGCAAACCCACGAAAATGCAGAAAGTAAAGGAAATAAACGCGATTCAAAGCTAGGGCTTTGGATTTTTGGATTGGAGAGAGGGGCCTTGAATCGGCCTTGCCCCTAATATTTATAGGGGGTGGGCTGGTTATCCCTGGCTAGAGATAGAGTTAAATGCGGCAAAAACCTTATTAAGATAAGATTTGGTCAAAAATACCTCGAATCGTCCTCAAATCCATATTTTGGACCTTGGCCAGTCTGACTGAGCCCATTGGTCCAGTCTGACCGGACCTAGCCGGTTGGACCGGCCTACCATAGCCGGTCAAACCGGCCTTTGCTAGGTTTGACACATTTTCGGTCAAAATACTATTTTTTAGTATTAGCCTAATTTGACCATTAATGCCATTTTTTGCTATAAACACATGCCCCCTGCCTTTTAGCAAACTTAGTGAGCTAAAAGCATGATGGGCCTTGGGCTATACTTTCAATATCGACCTTTTAACACTTAAAGCGTTTTGCCACACACATGGAAAATACTTTTTCAAATATCTACCATTTAAAGCCCTTCATGAACTTCTCCTACATCAACTCTAGCTTGATCGGATTCCAAACACTTCAAAAGTACTCCATCGATAGTTCGGCGATACAACACATCGTCAAGCAAAACAAACTTGAACGCGTGCCGCCGAACCTTCCGATCAACCCTTTGATTCGGATTTCTTAAATATCGGACGATTCCCCTTAATATTGGCCTCCACGTTTTCCATGTGGACTTGCCCCCCGAGTGCTAAACCTTCTTCACAACAGTCGGTCAGACTGGCCATGATGGCTCGGTTCAACCGGCTATTGCCAATCGTCTGGCACAGGTCGGTCTGACCGTCCTGACATGGCCGGTCGGACCGAGAATGCAAGGGCGGTCCGACCATGCTTACAAAGCCGGTTAGACCGACATCAGTACTCTCGGGTGCTACATCGTCTTCAAGCATCGGCTTTTCTCGTGTGCAGAACTTACCTCTTCTAATTTGATAGCCTGATGCTTGTTGAGCCAAGTCATTTGCAAGTGAGTTGGCTTCTCTAGATACATGAGTAATCTCAAAATCATTAAAGGTAGCAATTAGGTCTAAACACTTATCCAAGTAGCTATTTAGTATACCATTAAAACACTGAGCAAGCTTGGCTACTTGTTGCATAACTAATAAAGAATCACCATATGCATAAACATATTTCACACCTATGGAGTTTAACAACTCAAGACCTAGCAATAGGGCTTCATATTCGGCTTGATTATTAGTTGAATGGAATTCTAAACGGGCCGAGGTTTCAAAGTGCATACCACTTGGTAATACGAGCACCACTCCAACACCTTGGCCATTTTTGCAAGCCAAACCATCGAAATAAAGTTTCCATGGCAACACTTCAATCAAAGCGACTTCATCGCCCCAATTGATATCTACATGGTGATCTACTATAAAAGTAGCAATGACTTGGCCTTTCATAGCTCTCAACGGTTCATAAGCCAAATCATATTCAATTAACGCATACACCCACTTGCCGATTCTACCACTTAGAATCAACTTTTGCAACATGTACCTTATGACATCCGTTTGGCAAGTGACAACACATGTGCTAGGGAGAAGATAGTGACACAATTTGGTACACGCATAATAGAGGGATAAACACAAACGCTCCACAAACACGTACCTTGTCTCGGCATCCAGAAGTCGACGACTCAAGAAGGTGATGATGTACTCTTTTCCTTCAATATCTTGTGTCAATACGGCTCCAATCACCCTCTCCTCCACGACAATATAAAGCTGAAATGGAATTCTGGCCTTCGGCGCCCTTACTACTAGCGGCATCGATAAGCACTCTTTGATTTTCTCAAATGCGCGTTGTTGTCTTGCCCCCCAAGTGAACTCGGCTTCATTTTTAGCTGGAGTATCGGGACGAAAGCATCTATTATGCTAGACAAGTTAGATATAAAGCATCGCAAATAATTAACCTTGCCTAGCAGTTTCTACACATCTTTCTTACATGTCGGCGCTACACATCCTATAATTTTCTCAAGCCTCTTAGGATCGATTTCAATGCCTCTTTCATGAATCATGAATCCCAAAAAACTTACCCACCGACACGCCAAAAGCACACTTGAGCGGGTTCATTTTTAAGCCATACTGGCGCATTCTTTCGAAAGCAACTCTCAAATCGGCGAGGTGGTTCTCCATAGCGTCCGATTTGACCACAACATCATCTATATAAACCTCTAACATAACTCCTAGCAAGTCATGAAAGATTAAGTTCAGGGCACGTTGGTATGTGGCGCAAGCATTCTTTAAACCAAACGTCATTACTACCCACTAAAACAAGCCAAGAAAACTAGGGTAGCTAAAATCTGTTCTAAAAAAATCTTATTCGGCCATAAAGATTTGATTATAACCAGCGTTGCCATCAAGAAAACTTAGTACCTTGTGTCACGAGGCATCATTGATCAACATGTCGGCTATTGGAATGGGGTACTCGTCTTTCAGAGTGTCTCTGTTCAAATCCCAGAAGTCGACGCAGATGCGGATCTTGCCACTCTCTTTCTTCTCGACGGACACGATGTTAGCGACCCATTCCGCATACCTGCATGGCCTAATAAAACCTGCCGCTAGTATACATTCAACCTCCTCTTTAACTCGGTCATAGATGGCCGAATTGAAGCGGCGTGGTGGCTGCTTATAAGGTCTAAACCCGGGTTTGATGGGGGAGCCGATGCTCAACAAGCTCTCAGCTTAACCCGGGCATCTCGCTGTAGTCCCATGCGAAGCAATCAACATACGATCGAAGCACTTTTATTACTTTGGCCTTTACATCATTATTCAAATTCTGATTTACAAATGTCGGCCTCGGAACACTACCATCTCCTATGTCACTTGTTCCAAAGGGTCGGCCGACGAGAAGCCTTGACCTAATTTTTCTACCTCGCTAAAATCTTCAATGGCTTCGGCGATACCATCTTGAGAAGACCGATATGGCTCCACGCGAGATTTTAGCCAATCAAGATTAGCGCTATACATTCTACTATCTTAGACACAACCGAGCCACACCGGCCGACTTTACGGAAATAGGAACAAACCTCCCCTCTGATACACTGACAAAGTCATAATCCGAGAGGTCTCGTCCCGACAAGCATTCTATCTCATCATGGGTGGCGTCACCAGACGCATCGGCCAAACTAACATGAGCCGAAGTATCGGCGTATACTATCTCGACTTCGTCGCCATCCCATTGTATTAGGTGCTGGTGCAGGGTAGACGGCACACACTAGTTTGCGTGGATCCAATCACGCCCAAGCAATACATTATAAATACCTTGCACATCGACGACGAAGAAGGCGGTAGGTAGCATCTTGTTCCCTACTGTCAGTTCCAGAGACAGCACGCCTCTGGTCTCTGTCGTGTCACCGTTGAAGCTGTTGAGGGTGACATTGGTCTTCTTCAGGTCATCGTCATCTTTTTCAAGCTTCCTTAAAAGGGAGTATGACATTAGGTTCATGGTGGCGCCGCCATCGATGAGCATTCTCGAGACAGGCTTCCTGTCGATGTGCCCCCTTATGTAGAGAGGTCTCAGGTGACGGCTCATGTCTCTAGGCTTCTCGAATACGGCATCCCGCGGGCCAAGGTCTAGCTGCGCGACCCCGGCCTCCTCCTGCAGTGGAGCGAACTCAAAAGGAAACATGACGACGCCGATGTCCATCGCCTGAGGAGCGGGCCCCTCGGAGATGGGAGTGTAGTCGTCGTCGATAAAGTCATCGTCGTCGGAGCTAACAACGGGGGCCGGGTCATCGATCATGACCACCCTAGGTCTCCAGACTTTCTTCACGGTGGGCCGAGGATGGATTTCCTCAAAAAGTGCATCCCGCGCCTCCTCGGCCTTCTCTTCTCGTATCTCTTGTGCTCGCAAGCATTGCAACATCCTCTTTTGTGACTTGGACATCCCCGAGGGCACCCACGATGGCTGAGGATGGGTGCTTGGTGCCACGGTCTTTCTCCTAGCATTTTTGGCTGAAGGGGACTTGTACGTATCGGCCTCGAATATCTTGCGCTTGCCATGAGAGGTCCCCTGCTCCTGGTCGGTCAGACCGGCCATAGCAGGCCGGCCGGACCGGTATATGCTGAAAACCGTCGTAAGGTCGGTCGGACCGGACACAGTAGGCTGGTCAGACCGGCCTTTGGACGGGTCTTCTCACTATCCCATTGGGGTACCCTTCGGGATTGGGACCTCTTGGGATCCCACCGTGATGGCTATAATCTTCGGGGCGTCTTCACGTTGTAGGATCGATGTACCGACTAGAGGGGGGGTGAATAGGCGGTATTTAAAACTAATTCAATTTTAGCTAAACAATAAGCAAGGACCTAAGGCAATGGTAGCAAACAGCTAGAACAAATAGTGCAACCTAAGATGGCAAGTAGATTACTCTAGAAAAGTAAGCTTGCACAATTTAACTTGCTCAAAATAAAAAGGGACAAGAGACAACCGAATTTTATCCCGAGGTTCGGAAATTTGCCAATTTCCTACGTCCTCATTGAGGCGAGTTTCACTTGACCGCTCTCTTCACCAAGCCTTGGATTTCTCAAAGAGAAATTAGCTTGAAGATGAGCTGGCACCGGAAGTGCAACTCTCGGGCCTCGGTCACTAGTGGTAGCTCTTCTCCACTCCGGATAGGCGAGCTCCAACCTTCACAACCTCCCGGGTCTCCTCCACAACCTTCTAGGAGAGATCACCGGTTTCTTCTCCAAGCCGTCTAGGAGATGGCAATCTCCAAGAGTAACAAGCTGCAATCAAAGCTAGGAGAAGAGGATCAAGTGCCAAAATGCCAATGCAATGCAATCAACTCAATCACTTGATCACCCTTTTTCTTCCCAACCTCACTAGTGCTCAAATTAGTGCTCAATGGTGGGAGAGACTCTCTTGTGCTCAAGTATGCTCAAATGAATGCCAAAAGTCTAGCAAAGGAGCTGTAGCAAGGGTTTATATAGCCACACACCCAAAAACTAGCCGTTACACGAGTTAGGTGGCTCTCTGCGCACTGTCGGTCTGACCGCCCATCTTGGGCCGGTCTGACCGACCTCAACTGCAACGGCTAGAAAACTAGCCATTTACTGATGTGACAGGACACCTCGGTCTGACCGGCCATGCTGGCCCGGTCGGATCGATCCCACCAGGTCGGACCGGCCATCGGCTCGGTCGGACCGATAGTGCTCCCGTCGGCTCTGTAAACCAACAGTTTTCTAGTATTGCGCAACCCGGTCAGACCGACCCCCTGGCCGGTCGGACCGCCCAACTCCAGCCAGTCTGACCGAACCCATATGGTTGGTCAGACCGCCAGGGTCAGACAACTCCAACAAAAGCTGTAATTTGTTTTTCAAGGAATTTTGCCAAAATAGTAACTTTTGCAACAAACACACATGTTCAAAAGATACTCCATGCAATGCAAATTGGCACTTGAAAATCAACTCATAACAAAGATGCAACCCCTCTTTATAGTACGACAAAAACAAAATTTAAACCTAGCCTAATTGATCGCTCCAAACACCTCGATCAATTTCTAGATTCCTTCAAACCTTTTGCCATAGCCTTTAAACGTCCAGATCTTCGGGTTTTCCATCTTGTGCTCCATTTGCGTGGGACCTACTCATTTCCTTCACACTCAAGAAAAATATTAGTCCACAAAACACATGTTTATCATTAATTACCAAAACTCACATGGGGCCTAGATCTTCAATCTCCCCCTTTTTGGTAATTGATGACAAATATTTCAGAGATAAAGAAATATGTTAAATAGAAGTATCTACAATTAAGTGCAAAGCTCCCCCTGAAAGAGTGATAGGGTGCAAATATGTGGAGCAAGATATGAGTTATAATTCCAAACACAATTCACAAATCCAATGAAGCAAAGCACATGCGAGAGTTTTTCATAATAAAAGCAAATAGTTCAAATTAAGTTCATCACGGCATGGAAAGCAAATAGAGTTCGTCATACAACCAACCATAGATTGATAGATATAAATAGAGCAGACTAGTCTAGATTATTTCTTTCTAATCTCTCCTTCTCCCCTAAACTTTTTATCTCTACTGCTTCTCCCTCTTTTGGCATTAAGAACCAAAAAAAGAGAGACTAATCCTGGGAAGGAGGAGGCTGAGAATCATCAAGGCGACGACGACGGCCCTGGTACTGAAGAGGATATCCTGCTGAGGAAGATGAATCTAGCCGATCAAGTCGAGAAGAAAGAGTGTCAATCCTGGAGTTGATACGCTCTTGACCACCTTGAAGGTTCTGCAGATGGGAGGTGATTGCTTCCTGTCCTAAAGCCATTTGATCCATCCTTGCATTTAACTGAAGAAAGCCAGCTGTCACTTGTTGAAGCACTGGATCAAAGAACTGAGTGGCATCCATACCAAAATAAGGAGAATGACCAAAAGCACCAGAACCAGAGTCCTGTGGAGGAGCAAAAGAGCTGCTAGGAATGTCCTGAGGATGAGGCTGTCCTGCACCCACATCAGCTGGATCGACGACTGGAGCCAAAGGAGTAGCCGAGAAGCGAGGCCTATACTGAGAGTGAGTAATATCAAGACGCTCATTCACATTCCCTACTTTGCTCAAAATTAATCTCATGATGAACGTAGCATAGTAGACTCCAAGAGTAAGGCTTCCCTTTGAGAGTGCCATCTCATATAGCATCAAATGGATGACATCAAACCTCTTTCCAATCATCACTGCGTCCAGAAGAATCCAAGCAACACCACGAATGGCATCATTGTTACCCAGACGAGGTAAAATGGAGTGCCGTAGGATGCGATGTGCCACACTATGCAGGGTCTTCATCCCAGTAACTCCTCCAATCTTGTGAGCTACAGAAGGGATGTAGAATTGTGTCATCTCTTCTTCTGACAAGGGGTTATGAGTAAACTCATCATGCAATCTGAGGCCAGAAGAGAACCTTATGTCCCAAGCACTCTGAATTTCTTGCTTTGTAGCAATGCAGAAAATATCTCCAGTCATCCAAGTGAGAGAGTCACAAGTGGAGGGTATGAACACTGTGGCATAAAACTGACGGATGACATCCCAATTGAAATCTTGCTTTAAACTCACTATTTTGTTAATACCAACAGTTCCAAAAATATTTCTGAGAGTTGCAGCCTCTCCACTCAGATCCCTCCAAGAAATCCACTTATGAGGAGCCAAAGAACGGTTCTCATAAGCAATGTTGTATACCTCTTTCTGAAACTTGGTGTGAAACCGCTGATCTGAGGTATCTCTTGGTCTGAGAAATTGGTTGTGATGGCGCAGACGAGCAAAATTCTCTTGATTCCGGACATCCACTTTGAATTCCAAAGATGCAAAAGGATCTTCACTAGCTGCCGGTGGCTGAGGAGCCAATTCCTCCTCATTCTCAGAGCTGTCATCCTCATAGGCAAAATCCTCATCACTGTCATTTTGAAAGTGCCGGGACGATTGGCCACGGTCCTCGACAAATTTTGAGCGACGCTCATTTCCTTGAGAATGACCGGCGCGAGGCATGACTGAATCAAAGATTTAACCAAGATAAGATAAAAGATATGATTTGAGACAATCTATGAATTTGCTAGAGGGCAAAAGCATCAAAGAGCAACGATGAGCAAAAAGAGGTGCAGGATTTGGGAGGCCGGTCTGACCGAGGCAATTGCGCTGGTCTGACCGCCAGTACATGGTCGGTCTGACCGCCCATTGCCAACCGGTCTGATCGGCCTAGCAACCCGAGCACAAGTTCCCTTTTGCACAAAATTTCTCTATATTCAAATTTGCCATATCAAATTGCATAGAGGCATGGGAAATGGTACCACAAGGCTAACAATTGAATTTAAAGAAGGATTTAGCCTTGGCAAGATGACATGCATGCCCATGAACAAGAACCCTAACCCTAGCCTCCAAAGGGATGAAATCAAGAGATTTGATCGGAGGAGATTCTTACCGGCAAGGGAAAATGAACTCGATGTCAGACCGGAGAAGATCCACCGGTTGGACCGGCAAGAAGATCGACGAAACGAAGTTTTGAGGATTGGGGGCAAGAGTGGAGGAGAGGAACTCGGTTTGAGAGAAAAGGAATAATAGAGGGGAGAGAAAACTGAATAGAGGGGGAAGTTATATCCTTTCCCGAGCCCCGGTCTGACCGGCCATGTAGGCCTGATCGGACCGACTCAGCAAGGGCGGTCAGACCGGCCAAGTAGACCCGGTCAGACCGACGGTACTAATGCCCAGCAATTAAATTTCAAAGCACAAAGGGAGCAAAAGTGAAAAATATAGCAAACTAATTTTGAAAAATTTCAGACTTTGCAAAAACCAAGTATAACTCCGAAGGTTTATAAAGCATCAAGTTTTCAAATTTTTAAGTTCAAAAAGAGACCATTTGCGGCCGCGGTTCCCAACACATCCGAACTCTTGTCCGAACTTCAATTTTTAAATATCTTTTGATAGGATGGATAAAGTTAAAACATTTGAATACGAAAAATGATCATATGATCCATCTCTACAAGTTTTGTTTTGGGAAAAAGTTTAAAATATGTCTTGAAATGAAATTATGGGAAACATCCGATTTAACTCAAAACTAGACTCTTTAGGTTTCCAAAACTTCCAAATTTTGTTTTTCAACATACTAAGCAATTTCCCACATATAAGAGTAACCATATACTCCCCCTTAATGTATAGCCTTAGGAACACATATAAGAGCACATGAACTTCAAATATGGCACTACAAGCATAAAAGCATACTTATATGTCACAAGGATAGAAAAATCTAAAACTCACATATATGCATGATTTCAAGCCACATTTGAGAAGTCTATTATATTCAATTCATTCCTAAGCTTACAGAAGCGGGATTCATCAAGTGGTTTGGTAAAGATATCCGCTAATTGATGTTCGGTTCTTATGTGGCTAATGACAATGTCACCTTTGCCAACATGATCTCTTAGAAAGTGATGGCGAATATCAATATGCTTGGTTCTAGAGTGTTGGACGGGATTGTTGGCAATTTTGACGGCGCTATCATTGTCACAAAGAAGAGGGACATTTGAGAATTCTATTCCATAATCAAGCAAGGTTTGCCTCATCCAAAGTAATTGAGCACAACAACTACCCGCGGAGACATATTCTGCCTTGGCGGTGGAAAGGGCAACGAAGTTTTGTTTCTTAGAGGCCCAAGAAACAAGAGACCTCCCAAGGAATTGACAACCCCTAGAAGTGCTTTTACGATCAACCTTGCAACCGGCATAATCCGAATTGGAAAAGCCAATTAGCTCAAATTTAGCACCTTTGGGGTACCACAAGCCTATATGGATGGAATGTTTTAAATAACTTAGAATTCTCTTGACCGCCATCAAATGACAATCTTTTGGTGCGGCTTGAAATCTAGCACACATGCAAACACTAAACATGATATCGGGCCTAGATGCGGTAAGATAGAGCAAACTACCAATCATGGATCTATATAATTTTTGATATACCGGTTTACCTCCCTCATTTAGGTCGAGATGTCCATTGGTCACCATAGGTGTCTTGATAGGCTTAGCTTCCATCAATCCGAACCTTTTGAGAAAATCATGGATATACTTCGTTTGACTCACAAAAGTTCCATTCTTGAGTTGCTTGACTTGAAGTCCAAGGAAGAAACTCAATTCTCCTATCATGGACATCTCAAATTCCATAGACATCATATCACCAAAAACTTTGCACAATTCTTCATTAGTAGAACTGAATATAATATCATCGACATAAATTTGACAAACAAAGAAATCATCATTAATTATTTTTGTAAACAAGGTAGTGTCAACTTTACCAATTTTAAAACCCTTGGAGAGGAGAAAATCTCTCAATCTTTCATACCAAGCTCTCGGAGCTTGTTTTAAACCATAGAGAGCTTTTGAGAGTTTATAAACATGATTAGGATTTTTAGGATTCTCAAAGCCGGGTGGTTGTTCAACAAAAACTAGTTCAACTATTTCACCATTCAAGAAGGCACTTTTCACATCCATTTGATATAACTTAATATCAAAACATGAAGCAAAAGCAAGTAAGATGCAGATAGCCTCTAGTCTAGCAACGGGAGCAAAAGTTTCACCAAAATCCAAACCTTCGACTTGAGTGAATCCTTGTGCTACCAATCTTGCCTTGTTTCTCACGACCAACCCGTTCTCATCTTGCTTGATTCTAAATATCCACTTTGTTCCAATGACGTTGTGTTCCTTGGGTCTTTCCACCAATGTCCAAACTTTGTTTCTTTCAAAATTGTTAAGCTCCTCATGCATAGCATTTACCCAATCCGGGTCATTTAGAGCTTCATCTACATGTTTAGGCTCAATAGAAGAAACAAAAGAGTAATGCTCACAAATAGAAGCAGCACGAGATCTAGTTTGAACACCCTTACTAATGTCACCCAAGACTTGATCAATTGGGTGATCTTTTGCGGTGGCATTGTGAACCTTGGATGGAATGGTAGATGATTGATTTTTGACTTCATCTTCATCAAGTTGAGTCAAATTTTGCGTAGCGGAAGTAGAATCTTCAACTTGAGTGGAGGATGGAAGTTCATCATCTTCTTTAGGCTTGATGTCACCGATGGACATGTTCTTCATTGCCCTTATCAAGCCTTCATCACCTACATCATCCAAATTCTCGTGCCCCTCTTGGGAGCCATTAGTCTCATCAAATTGAACATCCGAGGTTTCTTCAACAATATCTTTGCTCTTGTTATACACTCGGTATGCCTTGCTATTTGATGCATATCCAAGGAGAAATCCTTCATCACAACGACTTTCAAACTTGGTTAGTCTAACACCTTTTCTATAAATATAGCATTTGCAACCAAAAACACGAAAGTAAGCAATATTTGGTTTTCGTCCAATTAAGAGTTCATATGGAGTCTTTTTCAAAAGACGATGCAAATAAAGACGATTAGAAGAATGGCAAGAAGTGTTTATAGCTTCCACCCAAAAAGAGTCGGAGACACTATACTCATCAAGCATAGTTCTAGCCATCTCAATAAGGGTCCTATTCTTTCTTTCCACAACACCATTTTGTTGTGGTGAATAGGTGGCGGAAAGCTCATGCTTAATGCCGAGATCATCACAATAATCCTCAATATTTGTATTTTTAAACTCGGATCCATTGTCACTCCTTACTTTTACAATAGAAAAGTTGAATTCGTTTTGAGCTCGTTTTGCAAACCTTTTGAAAATATCGGAGGTTTTAGCTTTGTCATGCAAAAAGAAAACCCAAGTAAATCTTGAGAAATCATCCACAATCACAAGACAAAAACTATTTCTTCCGATGATTTTATAAGTTGTTGGACCAAATAAATCTATATGCAAAAGCTCCAATGGTCTAGAAGTAGACATGACGCTTTTGCTAGGATGAGAGCAAGCGACTTGCTTCCCCGCTTGACAATCACTACAAAGTTTATCTTTTTCAAATTTTATGTCTTTCAAGCCAACAACCAAATCTCTTTTTGCAAGTTTGTTTAGTTGACTCATTCCCACATGAGCAAGCCTTCTATGCCAAAGCCAACCCAATGAGGTTTTTGCAACCAAACAAGTTTTCAAATTAGCTTCATTGGAACAGAGGTCTACCAAATAGAGATTTCCAAAACGAAAACCTTTAAAAACTAAGGAGTTATCATGGATACTTGTTACAAATACTTCTTGAGGATTAAATGTGCATGAAAGGCCTAAATCACATAGTTGAGTTGTAGACAATAAGTTGAAATTCAATGACTCAACTAGTGAAATATTTGAAATGGAGAAATCATTTGAGATAGAAATTTTACCTAGACCCATTACCTTCCCTTTACTATTATCACCGAAGGTCACTCTTTCTTGATCTTTAGCACCTACTTCAAATGACGTGAATATTTTCCTATCACCGGTCATATGTTGAGTGCACCCACTATCAAGCACCCAATGTGATCCTCCGGTGTGGTAGTTTACCTATAAAAGAGATTAAGCCTTTTTAGGTACCCAAATCCTTTTGGGTCCTTGTAGGTTAGTTACCAAAGCTTTTGGCATCCAAATAGATTTCTTCTTTTCTCCTAAAATAGGAGTGCCCAAAAACTTAGCATAAATAGAGCCATCATTAGCTCTCTTAAGCATGTAATGATAATCAAATACATCACTTTTAGGAATTTTGTTTATGTGGCATTCACCAATTATGTGACCAACTTTTCGACATTTATTACAAAATTTTCCATTACTCTTAACAAACCTTGGGGCTTGATAAGAAGGCTTTTTGCCCTTCTTGGGAACAAAACCAAGTCCCTCCTTGTTGAAAGAGCATCTTTGTTGGCTTAGAATTTTATCAAGAGTATTTTTGCCTTTGAAGCATCTTTCCAAACTCTTACTTTGTTTGGCAACTTGCTCCTTGAGCTCATGATTTTCAACAACTAACAATGAATTAGATGAAGATGATATATTTGTTGAACATGAAGCACTATCAATAGTGGATGAGCATGGCATAGCAAGTAAGTCATCACATGAGGTGGATATGCTAGTCTTAGTTGGAATGCAATTTTCAACATTTAAACATGCATCATCAAAAATATCACATGTGACGCCTATATCTACTTTTGGCCTAATGAGTGTGGAGGCAATGAGAGTTTCATGAGTTTCCTCAAGCTTCTCATGAGAGACCAAAAGCATCATATGAGAAGACTTTAACTCCTCATATTTAGCTATTAAAGACTCATGATCTTTCTTTAGAGCCTTAAACTTGACTCTCTCTTTGCAATTTAACTCATTTAGCTCCTCAAGCATTTGTGCAAGATCATCATAAGACATTTCATCATCACTATCATCTTTTTCACTAACACAAGTAGATGTTACCTTAGTACTTCCTTTTGCCATGAGACAAAAAGGAGAGTATAGTGATGGAGCTTCCATGATTGTGATTCCCGCCATGTTCTTCTTTCTTGAGTTTGACTCACCACCGGAGTCGAAGCTTGAAGAAGAATCGGAGCTATCTTCATTTGAATCCCATTCTCCCACAAATGCTTCATTTCTACCATTTTTCTTGTTCAACTTCTTGAAGAGCTTTTTCTTCCCATTCTTTTCTTTGTTCTTCTTTTGAGATTTATCATCTTCACTTTCTTGTTTGTTCGGGCATCTTGAGGCAAAATGACCCTTCTCATTGCACTCATAACATCTTACATTCTTTAGGTTCCTTTTGGTTGACTTCTTGTCACCATTGTTCTTGAATGAGCTTGAAGAGCTTCCTCTCTTTTTCATGAACCGGTTGAACTTTCTCACAAAAAGAGCCATCTCTTCATCCTCGGTATCACCATCACAAGAGGTGTCTTCTTCTTCTTCACATTTCTTCTCAACCTTGGCCTTCAAGGCAATGTTCTTCTTCTTGGATGAGGAATGATCTTCGGAGCTTCCTTCAATTCTCTTGTTCTTGTAAATCTCATTCGTGTTAATAGTTCCCAAAAGTGTTGTGGGAGTCAAACTTGACATGTCCGAGTTGATAAGGAAAGTCACCAAAGTGTCATACTTCTCGGGCAATGCTCTCAACATTTTTTGAGCAACTTCCAACTCCATGTACTTCACTCCAACACCTTTGAGATCATTGACAATTACATTTAGTCTTGCATACATCTCATTGACACTTTCATTTGGCAACATGGTGAATGTTTCATAGTTGATCTTGAGGTAGTGCGACTTGGCATTCTTCACACTCGTTGTTCCATCATGTATATCTTGAAGTGTAGTCCAAATATCATGTGCCGTTGAAATATTGCTTATCCTATTGAATTCTTCGGCACACAAACAATTGAACAAGGCATTTGTAGCTTGAGCATCAAGTTGCATATCTTTCTTGTTTTGATAGGTTAGATTCATCTTGTCTTCAACTTCAAAACCTAACTCAACAATACGCCAGATTTTAAAGCTCATGGCTTTGAGGTGAGCAGCCATACGAACTTTCCAAATGGAATAATTAGAGCCATCAAAGTAAGGACGTTTGCCTACGTTGTGAACCACCTCGTCGGACATCTTCTCTCTAGGCGGTAAAGCCTAACTTGAGAGACCAAGCTCTGATACCACTTGTAGGATCGATGTACCGACTAGAGGGAGGGGGGGTGAATAGGCGGTATTTAAAACTAATTCAATTTTAGCTAAACAATAAGCAAGGACCTAAGGCAATGGTAGCAAACAGCTAGAACAAATAGTGCAACCTAAGATGGCAAGTAGATTACTCTAGAAAAGTAAGCTTGCACAATTTAACTTGCTCAAAATAAAAAGGGACAAGAGACAACCGAATTTTATCCCGAGGTTCGGAAATTTGCCAATTTCCTACATCCTCATTGAGGCGAGTTTCACTTGACCGCTCTCTTCACCAAGCCTCGGATTTCTCAAAGAGAAATTAGCTTGAAGATGAGCCGGCACCGGAAGTGCAACTCTCGGGCCTCGATCACTAGTGGTAGCTCTTCTCCACTCCGGATAGGCGAGCTCCAACCTTCACAACCTCCCGGGTCTCCTCCACAACCTTCTAGGAGAGATCACCGGTTTCTTCTCCAAGCCGTCTAGGAGATGGCAATCTCCAAGAGTAACAAGCTGCAATCAAAGCTAGGAGAAGAGGATCAAGTGCCAAAATGCCAATGCAATGCAATCAACTCAATCACTTGATCACCATTTTTCTTCCCAACCTCACTAGTGCTCAAATTAGTGCTCAATGGTGGGAGAGACTCTCTTGTGCTCAAGTATGCTCAAATGAATGCCAAAAGTCTAGCAAAGGAGCTGTAGCAAGGGTTTATATAGCCACACACCCAAAAACTAGCCGTTACACGAGTTAGGTGGCTCTCTGCGCACTGTCGGTCTGACCGCCCATCTTGGGCCGGTCTGTCCGACCTCAACTGCAATGGCTAGAAAACTAGCCATTTACTGATGTGACAGGACACCTCGGTCTGACCGGCCATGCTGGCCCGGTCGGACCGATCCCACCCGGTCTGACCGGCCATCGGCTCGGTCGGACCGATAGTGCTCCCGTCGGCTCTGTAAACCAACAGTTTTCCAGTATTGCGCAACCCGGTCAGACCGACCCCCTGGCTGGTCGGACCGCCCAACTCCAGCCGGTCTGACCGTACCCATATGGTCGGTCAGACCGCCAGGGTCAGACAACTCCAACAAAAGCTGTAATTTGTTTTTCAAGGAATTTTGCCAAAATAGTAACTTTTGCAACAAACACACATGTTCAAAAGATACTCCCTGCAATGCAAATTGGCACTTGAAAATCAACTCATAACAAAGATGCAACCCCTCTTTATAGTACGGAAAAAACAAAATTTAAACCTAGCCTAATTGATCGCTCCAAACACCTCGATCAATTTCTAGATTCCTTCAAACCTTTTGCCATAGCCTTTAAACGTCCAGATCTTCGGGTTTTCCATCTTGTGCTCCATTTGCGCGGGACCTACTCATTTCCTTCACACTCAAGAAAAATATTAGTCCACAAAACGCATGTTTATCATTAATTACCAAAACTCACATGGGGCCTAGATCTTCACACGTCCATCCCATCTGGTGCGATCTCACGGAGCCTAGTTCTGAGGTACCACGGACAGGCAATGAATAATATTATCATCCTACGCCGGCCCCCGAACATACCACTCAGAAACACTAGAAGGAATGTGAGTGTTAGTAGGCGGACACTGCCCGGAGTTCTCCGGCGGCGGAGGCCAAGTCGGAGCCATCGTCCAGCAGTAGGGTGTTGGCATCGGAGGCTCTAGCGGCCTTGCCCACTAAGTGCTGAACCCGTTGGCTAGTTTGAATCTTGGACACGTCGATGGTACCTCGGACCAGACCAGCGAAGGGTCCTGCTAGGCCAGAGGTAAACTAGCCCATGGCGGAGACGGGTCCGACCACTGGAGACCGAATCCATCCAGAGGTTGTAGCCCACTCGGAGTAGGTGGGTCCGGCCACTGAGGTCCGAATCCCCCTGGAGGTTGGAACCCATGCGGAGGAGGTGGGTTCGGCCACTGAGGTCTGAAGCCTCCTAGAAACTGGGGCCAAGCCGGAGGAGGGTTCGGCCATTGAGGTCCGAACACTGCCGGAGGCTGGGACAACCCCGGAGGGGGGTTCGGCCACTGAGGTCCGAACCCTGCCGGAGGCTGTATCCACTACGAAGAGGGGTTCGGGCCCTGAGGTCTGAACTCAACCCTCGCGGGACTCGTTCTCCTAGGGGGTTTCGACCATCCTGGAGCCCGTGGGCGAACACCTCTCCTCTCGGACCTTCGCTGGTGCTTGTCCAAAAGCATCTTGTAAGTCACCTTCGGCCTTCTGCGATGCTTGGCCGAAGATGATGGCTTAATATTTTCTTTCTACACTCCGACTTCCGGATTCTTCGGTACGAGTGTGCGTGTGCAAGTGTCTCCTATGACGTCTGCTTTCCCTTTAGCCGACTCGGCCTGCTCTGGCCGAATCAACACCTTCTTTCCCTCGAGCTCAACATTATTCTTGGGAAAAGGGTCTCTATCTAATTTCATCTTTGGATTTGCCTCTATTTTCAATCGTCTTTCCTCTATGGTCGATTTTACCTGCCAATGAAAATATTGCAATTGGTAGTGTAGTGAGAATGTGAATCATGCCACTTGCAGTAGGGATGTTTTTTTAATTTGTCGGCGGATGGCATGACTTGCCCTTTTGGCAGTCGCATAAGCTGATTTTTAAGTAGAAAATCAAATATTTTATCGCACTTAGTCACGTCGAACGAATATCTAACTTCGTTAGGCCGACTCTTAGAGGTAGATGGTCGTAATTCAGAGCAGGTGACGGGTTTAGACTTCACGCTCCAAGTCCACTCGGCCATGTACGTATCGGTCGGATCTTCTTCCTCTTCGGATTCTCCCTCGTCAGAGTGCTCCATAGTGTGGATTTCAGCCCTTGGTTTATTAAAAGTTTTAACGAATTTTCTATCTTTGGCCTGGCCTTCCTAGACCAGAGCCTGTTGCAATACTTGGTTAACATCCAAGAGGTTTTGATTATCCATACGTTCCTTAATTTCTGCCCATAGGCCATTGAATGCTAGATCTGCTAGGTCTCTTTCTGATACGTTTAGGCTAAAACATTTATTCCTGGTCTCTCTAAAGCGTTTGACATACTCAGAAACACTTTCGCTAGATTTTTTCTTAATCACCGTGAGGTGTGATAGCCTAAGCTCGGTCTCGCCTGTGTAGAAATAATCATGAAACTTTTCCTCCAGCTGACCCCATGTCTGCATGGAGTTAAGCGGAAGCACCGAAAACTAGGTGAATGCGGTGCTAGACAATGATAGGGAAAATAACCTGAGTTTTAATGCATCTGATCCGCTAGCTTCTCCACATTGTGCTAGAATTGGCTAATGTATTCTAATGTGGATTTACTACCCTCGCCATCGAATTTCATGAAATCTGGGACTCTATAACCGCGAGGGTACGAAATGGTGTCAAAATGGTTGGGATATGGTTTCCGATAAACCCTAGATCTATCCCGAGGTGCAAAGCCGGTGCATTCCCTAAATAGCACGTGAATACGTTCCTCGATATTGTCGTGGTCTAATGCTTGTGCGCGTCTTTCATGCGGTGGCAGGACATGTGGCGGTATATCGGCATGTTGTGGCCTATGCTGCGGTGTGGGAGTGTGTAGTGCGAGCGTCGGCGGCAGAGCTGGTATGGGTGCAGGAGTCGGTGGTGTTTGATAAGCTAGGTTTGCCTGGCCATAAGCGTAGCTATGTTTTTCGTCTGTGGATGATGTAGCCAGAAATGTGATGATTTTTCCAGTATTGCCGTCAGTTCTACTATAAATATGTTGTGCAGGCGGAATACTAGTGATTGGTGCTGGTGAATCGGCCTTAGTAAAACCAAATCTTCTAAATACTGCTGCCACTTGCGAGACAACTGCGGGTTCTAGTATATTGGCTAGCGAGGCACTAACCGCCTGATTAACAGACGCAGCTATTCTACGGTCGACTTGTGAGGCAGATAAAGGGGGTGATGATGGGCGTACCTGGGTTAAGTTGAGGTTGTCGCGCATGATGAAGCCCGAGCGTGTCCTTATGCAATCTTCCTCAGATATGTCCGCCATGGTGGGCGTCATATAATGTTGTGGTCATCGATGTCCGTGCCCCCCATAGTGTTCATCGGCGATGTAGTGGATGTAGACGTAGTAGAGGTACCCACTACCGATATAGAGGTAGTAGTCATGGTTTGCGTTGTCCCCAGCGGAGTCACCAAAAAGTGTATTGACGTAGAAATACGCCCCCGCACTTGGGCCGGTTCGACGTCCAAAAGTATCATAACAATACCGACGCCGCGTTCCGACTACCCTAGATAGTGACAAGGGATTTGGAGTCAACAGGTAATCAGATAAATAATTGATATTTCAATCCAATTGGCCGAAAAATACTAGTAACAACGTAGACAGTAACAAAATGATCAAAATACCTGGAATCGGCCAATTCGGAGGCCGATTCGGAGTTATAGCGGAGAATGGTCCGAAGGGCCCCTAGGTCACCGTTGGCCTAAGGCCCGGTCAGACCGGAGGTACAATCTTGGTCAGACCGAGGGTTGCAAAGGGGCTCCAGGCGAAGTTCCTAAGGTCGCTGCGAGGTGGGCTCCGGCGTGGTGCAGAGGTTTCCAGTCGGACCGACGAAGTACTCCCGGTCGGACCGGTGAGGCAGGCTTCGAAGCATGTGGGCTCCAGCACGCAGAACTCTGGCAGACGGGCTTCGGCGAAAGACTTCGGAGCGGTGCGGAGGATCCCAGTCGGACCAGCGGGGCACCTTCGGTCTGACCGGCCGTTGCTGAAAATAGCCTAACGAAGGGGCTCCGTTCAGATCAGCCCTATGCCCCCGGTCAGACCGGCGACAGCAGATCCGATCTGTTAAAACTCGGATGGCCTAGCAAACAAGATCCAATCACCTCCCAATTTTGGGGAGGTGCTCAGGGAGACAATTATTCTGCAAACATAATAAGAGATCAAAAAAAATTCGGCCAGAGGGCCGAATTACCGAGTAGGGCGATAAAAATCGATAAAAAGGATAGCAATCCATTACGTGGATTAACGGGAGGTTCACAAGCGAACTAGCAAGGGTTACCGTGATTACGGATGCGGTAGACGGAGGGCTTTCAAGCAAACCCACGAAGATGCGGAATGTAAAGGAAATAAACGCAATTCAAAGCTAGGGCTTTGGATTTTTGGATTGGAGAGAGTGGCCTTGAATCGGCCTTGCCCCTAATATTTATAGGGGGTGGGCTAGTTATCCCTGGTTAGAGATAGAGTTAGATGCGGCAAAAACCCAGTTAAGATAAGATTTGGACAAAAATACCTCGAATCCTCCTCGGATCCATATTCATGACCCTGGCCAGTCTGACCGAGCCCATGGGTCCGGTCTGACCGACCTGGCCGGTTGGACCGGCCTACCATAGCCGGTCAGACCGGCCTTTGCTAGGTTTGACACGTTTTCGGTCAAAATACCATTTTTCAGTATTTGCCTAATTTGACCATTAATGCCATTTTTTGCTATAAAAAAACTCAATGGCCTAACCAGTACTCAACTCACCTCTAAAACTCAAGAATCATAATTCAGAGCAATCAGAACATGTTCATAACTGAAAATAGCCTTAGAAGCAATATTAGGTCTAGATCGGAGTTGATTTGTCGATTTACTCAGTCAGTATTTGGAACACCGAAATTCACTGCCTAGATCGGCAACTGGTTTGCCGACAGGAAGATATCGAAGAGTAATTGGTCGACAAAGATCAGAACATTCAAATGAGAGTTTTAAAGATTCATTCTATTGCACTTAATGCAATCTGAGATACCTTGGTCAAAATTTATACAATCACAACACTACGAGTCACAATGAACAGAATATTGATTCAAAGAAATAATTCTGAATATGTTTGTAATTCATGGATCAAAAAGTATTTCAGCCTAAAATAGACAGCAAGAACAGATCACACACTTCTATGAGCAGTATTCAACAAAATATTGAAAACTGAACTGAAATAGTATTCTCTGAAATAACCTTGTACTGTACTTAGTCTAAACCATACAGAAATTTATGCTTGACTGAAAGTGATCAAGGGAAAGAGAAGTACATCTGTAATCTAAACACATCAAAGTCTGTTTAACTGCATTTTGACAATTTCACCAGTATTCAGTAATATATGAATCTGAATAGTATTCAGAATTAAGAGCATTTAGTGAAAACAATCCAAATTACTCAAACAGATGCTTGTTACAGATTAAGGTAGCTATTTCAGGTGGCAGGTAAATTGCATTAAGGTATGTCACTGTTAAGTATCCAGAATTCAGGGCATCTAGTGCAATTAGTCCAAATTAATCAAACAAATGAAGTCATAGATTCAAATAACCATTTCAGATGGCCGATAAAATTGTACCAAAACAAAGCACTGTCCTGATCCTGATTAGCACAACAAAAAGTACCTACTCAGGTGTATATCCAAACTGATCATTCAGAATAACAACAAAAAAACCACAACTATTGTTCAGTATTTAGAATACACACTCCACACACAATCCAGGAGACAAACAGCATAAACAGGAGATATTTATAGCTAGATCTTTCTGAGATAATAATATCTTCTGATGAGAATAGACAATCTGTTGTAGGTTCCTGATGCTATATATATTGATGGTTGGAGTCATGTAAATTTGAGTGCACACACTGGTCTCATGCAGTAAAGTTTTCCCTTAAGAAATTTCAGATCAATGATTCAATTTCAGTTCTAGGGGAAATTCATACATCAGACAAAAAGTACAACCTATAAAGATGTCTTGACAAGCCTGCTAGGAAGATGAAAAATACATGCAGCACATGTAAAATATTGCTGATGAGACACAGCATAGATTCATGCTTCCATTTGCAAGTCAAGCACAATCATTCATAGAAGTGCTTTGAATAAACTTACTGAATGATCAGGCACTTTCAGACAGAAGACCAATCCAAAGATGAATAAAAACAGAAACTCTGTGAATCAAAAGTTTCAGAGGCAGGAGTACTTCAGTATATCCATCAAAGACACGGATTCAACTCCAACAGACTCTTCCAAACAGTATAAACAAGCAGAACTCAAAATAGACTTGTTAAACTTCACATCATTTCAGTATGGATACAAACAACAAAATTCAGCAATTAAAAATAAAGCAACTGAATAGCATTAGTGAAGTTCTAGATGTTCAAATCAGCAAGCTAAGGAGTAAAGATTATTCCCCTGATGCTTGTCTGAGATGACCACATAACTCAATCAACAAAGGCCACAAAAAATTCAGGAGAAGAAAGATCATAATACTGATAAACTAAACTTTGTATTAACATCACAGTGGAGATGAAGATGCTCACATCAAAAACAAATCATCAGTGGCTGTAATCAAAAGGGCAGCAAAATATATGCACATGTAAATTCACTCAGAGAAGCTAGATCAACACAACCAGAAGAATACATGTTTAAAGACCTTTTTGCTGATGTAGCACGGGTGCTGTAGCTCGTCTAAGAAAAGATCTCTGTAGAAAAACCTTGAAGCAGATCGGCTCCTGTAGCCCGAACGACAAGATGAACATTTCTCTAGATGAAAAGCTAGTGGCTAGGAGGAGAAGAAAGCTTCACGAGTTTCTGGATAAGTTGCTCAAGACTCCCATCAAAAGACAGCCATACAAGTTGTAAAAGCAAAAAGATTCCTATTCAAAATTGGCAGCCCAACCCTAGGGTATGTAGGCCTTTAAATAGGCACACCCTAGAGGGACATTTTACAAAGAGACCCTTGAAAATATTCAGATTAACAAAAATACATGAAGTATTTTCAGAATTGTATATTCTGAAAAATACCTACATTAGACTCTATTTTATTACAACTTGACTCTAAAAGTTTACACTTACTCTAAATTACTAGACAAAAATAAACTCCTAATTATTGAAATTTAAAAATATTTAGAGATGAGACGGTTTTCAGCAAAAACCGACAAAGCCTCCCAGATCGTCGACGATCGTCATCAGTCCATGAGCTCGACTGCTAGCAAGTCTCTCCCGCTCTCGATCCCTCGAGCCACCTTGTCACTTGTGCTGGCTTCCCTTTTGCTGACTCGAACGACACCTCATCTTGATCAACCATCATCCCAAGTCCTGCTTGATCTCCATGCGTACATCTGAGGTCACTCTCAACTTCGACTGACATCCTTGACCATTTGGCATTAGACTCCCTGTCTAACCCTGATCCCTTGCCATCGATAGTTGACGAGTATCTCAACCCTACACACATGAGACAAGCACAAACACACACACTTCCAAGCATCCATACATGAACCTCATAGCAAAAACCCTGTCAATCACTCATCATAGCCTTGAACCACAGTGAAGACCCTCACTTGGTTCCACAATCTCCCCCTTGATGAGTGCATTGACAATTCAATATGAAAAGAAGATTGAAAAACAAGTTCAACACACAAGTGACCATGAAAGCCCTAGAGAGAGCAAAAATAAACATGTCACTTGAAGAAGGATGATAGAACAAAGCTTAAAAACTACCTCAAAAACTCTATGGGCAACAAAAGCAACAAACAGTTCATGAACTATCCCCATTTGGCAATGCATACATCAAGATAGCTCCATGAGTTGTGAGAGTAAAGTGTACATGCAATGCTTCTGGAATAAAATTAAGTCCAATTACAGTACAAACGATCCTTGTGCCTCCCAAGCTGTCCTAACCAACTGTATGACAATCTCGAGTGTATACAATCTAATTAACAGTAAGAGCAAGCATTTTGATGTTTTAGCAAATAAGAGCATCACTACTCATACTAGCATACTAGACATGGCAAGGTAAGAGTTACAAAAGCTAGTCAAAGACAAACTAGATAAGCACATCCCACTACAAGGAGCTGCAGCAAACTTGATATGCGAGGAAATTAATCTTTTATTCCTTTTTCTTTTAAGTGCCAGGGGTTATTTGCATGTCAACCTTATGCTAACCGACCAAGCCAAGCCTAGGATAAACCATTAGAAGCTTAAGGCATCGATCATTAACAAACTTTGGGCCAACAAGGCCGATCGAGATCAGCTAGTCTCAGATCATGAATAGGCGCTTAAGGTTCTTCATACCTTGGACCCTAAGATCTCGGAGATCAAGGTATCATCCATTGTTGAGAGTACTTCTTATAATACCTTGACAGTCGCAGAGCTTTTCAGTAAGCTCAAGGCCTTAGAGGTTGAGATCAAATCTCACTAGTTCTGGCTCAAAAACCCTAGCCCTTGTGACACCTTCTACTGATCCTACTTCTCTGAGTTGTGCTTTGTCCTCCTTGATGTCTATCACTGAGGACTAGTTGGATCTGTTAGGAGATGATACCCTGTGTTTTTTCAATAGCCCTGTTCGTCGTTTATATGATAAGAGAATATTCAAACGACATGGCACAAAACATGGTTGCTTTGAGTGAGGTGATCCAGGTCATTTCATCGCCGACTGCCCCAAGAGGAACACACACAAGAAGGGCACCGACAGTGGCTCCTACGGATCCAACAAGCATGATAGCTCCACCTTCACCAAGGGCAAGCCCAAAACAAAGTTCTTTTCAAAGGCCCTGAAGAACTACTGGCGCAAGAACAAGAAGCGAGACAAGACCTTCTTCGCCGAGATGGAGAAAAGCTACTCCAAGAGATCATCCTCTTTATCAAGCTCAAGCGATGAGGATATCGTGATCAAGAAGGGGAAGGACAAGGATGATCCGGCGCGCCTCTACTTCATGGCCTTCAGGGACAAGCTGAAGACTCGTTGGCACCGCAACCGAAGATCCCGCAAGAGCGTCAGCTCAATGGCTCTTGGGGATAAAGAAGAAAATGCCTCCTCCGACAACTCCGATGATGACGACGATGAGAAGGTATCTTCCTATGAACATGAAGTCATCGATTTACTTGAAGAGAACCGTCAGAAGTTGAAATATCGGGAGAAACTTCTTAGAAGGGCTAAGAAGAGGATAGATGAGCTTGAGAGTGAACTTCCTATGGCCAATATCAATATTAAGAGTCTATCTTCTTTCCCTTGCTTGGTGAGAGCAGTGTGTGCCCCAATTGCGAGATGTTGTTGTGTGACCTGACTACTCTGAAGTCCAGGTACATAGAGAAGGTTGAAGAGAGAGACGCTTTGGACACTAAGCTTGAAAGCACTTAGCTGGAGCTGAAAGATGCTCATGCCTCAGTCATCAAGCCCTGTACAGACTACCCATCCCACTTATCTAATCTAGCTGAGCTAAGAGCGAAGAGTGATGAGCAGTCATGCGAGCTAGAGAGAGTTTGCGCTGAGTTAGAGTAGACTAAGATTGAGCTTGAGACATTGTCAGTTCAACCCACTGTCCGTGAGAACTGCTTGTTTCTGAGGTTGGAGCTGATCAAGCTGAAAGCTGAGAAGTCTATTCATGTTGATAGAGAGCGTGAGATCTGCTTGTCTCAAGTGGAGGTGCTAGCTTCCTTGAGAGAGGAGTTATCTAATGCTCAAAATGAGAACTGTTACCTCCATCAGATCTTGAGTTGGGTGAGTGCCAGAGAGCCTCAGCTCGACATGATGATCCAGCAGTTCAATGAGACATGATGGGTCTGGAGTAGGTTACACCTACATCAAGGCTGACTTTGAGAATGCCCTGAGTCGTGCAGTGGAGTGGAGTAAGATGACTCTAGAGTAGAGATATCCCAAGATTCACTCCACTGAGTCTTTTTAAGCCTATCAGCCCAAGGATGGAGTGTTCCAAGAACAACCTAAAACTCCACCCAAGAAGCCTATCTAGACCCCGAAGCCCAAGCACCTCCACACTTCTCTTGACTCTCTACCTGGACCCTCTCACACCAAAGAGCCTACACCCAACACCACCAAGCCTAAGAAACCCAAGCCTCAACCACATCCCAAGAAGCATATCTATCATTGTGAGTTATGTTAGAGAGAAGGGCATCTTGTGGAGTTCTGCTTCAGGAGGAAGCGGGTTGAGAGAGCAGAGAGAGTTTTAGGTGGGCAGGAGCAGTTCTACCAGTAGGGTGGTAGACAGAGAGTCCCTCAACACGGAGAGAGGCTAGAGGCTAGAGGAGACATCTTTCGTGCCCATGCTCTGAAGGGTGGTTTTTTCTCTGACAGAGCTCCATGTCGTTCTAGATATGGCTTGGGACCTCGTCGCCATGACTCTAGGTAGAACAAAGGACCGCGTTTTGGTCCAAACTCTTACACTTCTTTATGCTTTTCGTATTTTGAGCAGATGGTTTGACACTAGTTTAGCTCTTTCGGGACATGGTGTCAGACCATTTGCTCCTCCTTATGACATTGATTTTACAGGATCGAGGCCTGGAGGACATATGGATCATGGATTCGGGATGCTCTCACCACATGATGGGACATCGCAGATGGTTCTCCAGCCTTACTTCCCTGAGCTCCAAGGAGTACATTACTTTCAGTTACAATGGTCAAGGAAAGGTACACAGTTTTGGTTCAATTCGTATTTCTGAGCATTTATCCTTGAAGAAAGTTGCTTTGGTTGGAAATTTGGTTTTTAATTTGGTTTTTGTTTCACAACTTCTTGAGGAGGGCTTAGAGGTTCGTTTTAAGAAGGGAATGTCTTTTGTTATTGATTCTAGAGGATCTTTGGTTTGCCAGATCTTACCGTTTGATAAGGTTTTTCATATTGATTTCTCTAGTTCTTTTGGCCCTTCTTGCCGCTTCATCGTTGGATCCTCTTCTGAGCTCTGGAGGTGGCATAGGAGGTTAGGCCATTTGGGCTTTGATTTGCTAGTCAGATTGAGTTCTATGGACCTCATCCGAGGATTGCCCAAGCTTAAGATAGAGAAGGATCTAGTTTGTCATCTCTATCGTCATGGGAAGATGGTTGCCGCTTCTCACGCACCTGTGACTTAGGTGATGACTTCGTGCCCAGGAGAGATGTTACACATGGATACTGTTGGTCCAGCTCGAGTATGTTCAATCGGTGGGAAGTGGCACACGCTTATCATTGTTGATGATTTTTCTCGATATTCATGGGTTTTTTGGACTCTAAGGATGAGGCTTTCCATTTTGTTCATGACCTGGTCTTGAAGTAAAGAATGAGAACAATGGTCGAATACAAGCAATTTTCTCTAATAATGGCTCTGAGTTCAAGAATTCTCAGTTCGTCAGCTTCTGTAGTGATTAGGGTCTTGAGCACTAGTTTTCTGCCCCTTACTCAACCCCACAGAATGGTGTTCTGGAACGAAAGAACCGCAACGCTGGTCGAGATGGCCAGGACGATACTCAATGAGCATAGGACTCATAGGCGTTTTTGGGCTGAAGCTATGAACACAACTTTCTATCTGCCCAACCGCATTTTTCTTAGAGCTTACCTAGGTAAGACATCATATGAGTTGCGGTTTAGCAAACAACCCAAGGTGAGCCACTTGCGAGCGCTTGGCTGCAAGTGCTTTGTGCTCAAGAAGGCAGGGCATTTGGACAATTTTGAGTCTCGTTGCTGGGATGGAGTCTTTCTTGTTATGCGTTGCATTCTCAAGGCTTCCATGTTTGGAACCTCGACTCCTAACAACTTGTTAAGATGTGTGAGGTTTCGTTCGATGAGTCCATGCCTTTGCTTACTCCTTCTTTTGAGCTTTCTGGTGATGATGAGATTGGAGAGTCCAACTTCGAGGAAGATGATAACACTCTCGCTGTTGATGAGGGCGGGCCTTCTGCACAGCCTGCATACCCCACACCTTCTGAGACTTCGACTGAGGATGAGGGCGGACCTCTGATCACTACTTCCACTTTGATCGAGCCTCCTCAGTTGCGTCCAGAGGTGCCAGCTGTTAACTCCGGTGAGGTGATATCTGATCACCTAGGATCCCGAGTAGTTCAGTGTGATCATCTCTCAAAGCTCATCATCAGTGATCTCACTACAAGATCCTTACGTTCTCAGGCTAGTTCTCTCGCTGTTTTTACTGAGTCTACTTTTGTTGCCACCTTTGAGCCTAGAGAAATTTCTCGCACTTTATCTGATGCAAATTGGATAAATTCCATGCAAGAAGAGCCTGGAAATTTTGTTCATGAGAAACCAAGGGTTGGTTTCAGTGTTTGTGATGAGTGATTGACAGGCTTTTTACCCTCTGGTTCGAAGGGTACCTCCGAAGGGTGTTCGGAGGAGGGTACCTCCGGAGGGGTTTTGGAGGTTGGACCTCCGAAGGGTGTTCGGAGGTGATTTCACCGAAGTGTGTTCGGTGGTTGCTTGCTGCAGCTGTTGCAGCGGAGTGTGCGTGTCGGAGGGGTCCGACAGTACACGATGACTGGGTTTGTACCGAAGGCTTCGGTACTTTGGGCGGTACACCGGAGTGTGTGCCGGAGGTTGCTAACCCGGAGAGGTCTCCGGAGTACTGGATACACTTGTCTGTTTGTCTGTGGTGCGCAGGGACTTCGGAGGCGACGGACAAGGTTCGCAGTGGGTGAACCTGGGTCAAGCGGGAGGCTTGATGCCAGGGGAGCGGGGAGCTCCGTCACGGTGGCTGCGAAGGAGGTCCGGGTCGGTCCTCGGGTCGAGGTGCGCCAGGAGAAGGCAGAGAGTGCGGAGCGTGGCTCCGGGTGAAGGTACTCCGAGACAAGTCCTCGGAGGTGAGGCACTTCGAAGGTACTCTGGATGGAGTGACTTTGGAGTTGGTTGGAACAAGTCCTCTGCGGAGGCAAGGAGTTCGAAGTGTGCTCCGGAGGGAGACATTCGAAGGTGCCCGATGAAGGTCTCAGAAGTCGAGGTGCATCGAAGGCATGGTCCGGGTGAGGCTCGTCGAGGAGTGTGCTCGGGGAGAGACACTGCGACGAAGGGCTCATGGAATGCTTCGTGCGGAGGCCTTGGACGAAGGAGGGACTTCGAAGGGTGGTACTCCGAAGGTGGGGCTTCGGAGGGAGGAAGGCTTCGGAGCAAGGCTAGCTCCGGAGCGAGGTTGTCTTGTGGTGCTTCGGCCTGCATGGCTTCGGAACACGGACTGACGGAGTTCGAGCTGGGTGAAGCTGCGAAGCCGTGGTGGTCCACTCCGGAGGTGTTGGTGCAAAGGCCCAAGGGGCTTTGACGGCTTCGGCTCAAAACCGTCACTGTATCGGAGGCTATCTTCGGCGAAGCGAAGGCCACCAGGCTCAAGGCTTCTCGCCGAAGCTACCGCACCCCTCGGGTGCGAAGGGAGGCTCCAGAAGGTCAAAGACTGCAAAGGCTGACACTGTCTGCTCTGTAAAAAGCTGATGCTGTCCCCTCTGCAAAGCTGACAGAGAAGCCTCCAGAATAAAGTTGGACTACCTTTTGTACCCCTCTGTTCTGTAGAGACAAAACTGGTGTAAACCCTAGGGGTAGTGTAGTCATTTCACTTGGGTGAACTGTGGGCTATAAATATGGGGGCTCGGTAGGTAACATTTAACACTTTGAGCATTTGCTGTTGAGCTCCTGTAGCCACATACCTCGCTGTATTCATCCAGAGTTCAATCTTTTTGTGTTCCTTGTTCAAGCGGCGAAGCCCTGCTTCTTTGTGCTTTTTGCTTGAGCTCGCGTTACATACCTCGCTAGTTGTAGTGCACCGAAGCCTGTCTAAGCGAAGGGTGTTTTGAGCGAAGTGTGTTTTTCAGTGTGCTGTCGCTCTGTGTAACTTTAGGCTAGACCTCACAGCTTCCTAGCGAAGCCCTGATCGAAGCCAGTTTAGCTTCTTGTGTCGAAGCCCTTAGCGAAGTCCGTTTGTGTGCGTTTAGACCTTCGTGTACGAAGCCCAGCACCAGTTGCTGCTGCCAAGTACTTGGTCGAAGTCCTCAGAGGGCTGTCCACTCTTGCGAAGGGTGAAGTGCGAAGCCTGCTTGAAGCACCCTGTGTGCGGAGCCTGCACTGACTTAGCAAAGTAGATTTTTGAAGGGTGTAAGTGGAGCGAAGTCTTCTTGGCTTCGAACTTTTGCTCCTGCGAAGCCTGTGTTCGGAGCTGTCGAAGTACCTCCGAACCAGACCTTCGAAGGTTGTGTTCGAAGCCTATTCCGCAGAAGACAGGATTAAAACCGAAGACTGCTTTTACCCTGAAATTTTAAAAAAGCTCCCATTCACCCCCCCTCTGGTCGCCATTTCCGGTCCAACAATTGGTATCAGAGCAGGTTAAGATCACCAGTTGACCTTAACCGGTTTTGTGATCTATTGGCGACATGGACAGAGGCAGTAAAATTCCTCTGTTCGATGGGACTGATTTTGCATACTGGAAGGTGCGCATGGAGGCTTACTTGTTAAGCCAAGGAAATGCAATTTGGGAGATTGTGGACTCACAATACTCCATCCCTGAGACTCGCACCTCTCAAACAGAGAAGGATCAGTATAATGCCAACTCCAAGGCAAGAAATATACTGTTCATCGGTTTGAGTAGAAGTGAGTTCGATAGGGTGCAGCACCTTAGGACTGCTAGGGAGATTTGGACAACACTCACTGTCTTTCATGAGGGCTCTACGCAGATTAAGGCCAGGCGCCAAAGCACCTACAACCAACAGTATCAGCTGTTTGTGCAGGCACCTGGTGAATCTATAGATGCCATGTTTTCTCGTTTTGACGCGATAGTGAATAACTTGCGATCCAACGGGACGCTTGCTTACAGTGATCATGATAGGGCTATCAAGCTTCTCTATGCTCTTGATCGTAGCATATGGGAAGTGAAGATATCCAGCATTGAGGAGTCCGCAGGATATGACACTTTGACCTGCGATGAACTCTTTAGTAAGCTGAAGTCCACAGAGATTGCCAAGGCATCTCTTGCAGTGCACAGAAGCTCTTTGCCACAACCATTGGCATTGGTTTCTAGCACTAGCCGTGGCACCGCTGCAGAACCAAGCACATCTGGTACTTGTGTTCTTGCAGATGGTTTTGCATTGTCCTCCCTGGTCTCCATCACAAATGAGCAGGTGGACACTCTGGATGATGATGAGCTTGCTCTCATTGCCCGTAGGTTCACCCGTTTTCACCATGAGAGACGGGATCAGAGGAGAAGTGGTTTTAGTGGTTGCTATGAATGTGGCGACACCTCTCATATTAAGGCCAATTGCCCCAAGCTCAAGAAGAGAGGTGAGAGTGAGCGCCCCAAATACCACAAAAAGGAGAGGAAGCCTTTTGTGAAGGGCAAGCGCGGCAAGATGGCTAAGAAAGTATCCAAATCCGCTTCCAGAGCCTTTGTTGCTGCTCTCAGCGACATCGACACGTCCTCAACTGAGGAGTCGAGCTCTGAGGAGGAGGAGTCCCTAAGGAAGGAGGACAAGAAGGACAAGAAGGGACGAGACTTCACCGGCCTTTGCTTCATGGCCGACAGCGATCACAGCGGCGATGAGCTTGACTCATCTGAGGTAACTCTATCATCTGACTAGCTATTGATTAAATTAGATGAGCTCAATGAAGTAGTTCTTGGTCAGGATAGATTACTTGTACAAGCCGCTAGAGAAAGAAAAGACCTTAGACTTAGGCTAGAATCTGTTTCTACTGAATATGCCATGCTTAAGTCTAAAGTTAATGATGCTGAATGTGATTCTTGTACCACTGTCATGGGTGAGCTTGCTCAGTTGCGTTCTGTACATGCTCAAACTCTTTCTGAGCTTGAGACTGCACAGAAGCAGCTTTTGGAGGTGGATTCTAGACCTCATGATGTTATTGAATGCATGAACTGTTCTTTACTACGCGAAAGCATTAATTTACGTGATAAGCATGTTCATGATTTAGAGGCTAGATTGGAGAGGGCCGGTAGTTCTAAGGATGTGCAGCCTGTGTGTGACACTTGCATCACCCTTAAGGACCAGCTTGGCACTGTTAGAGAGCGAGCTGAGAACCTCATGTCTGAAAATGAATACCTTCTTTCTGTGGTTAATAAATGCACTGAGGGAAAGGGTAGGATGGATTTGCTCTTGGCCAAGACCAAGTTGTGTGCTGACAGAGCAGGGGTAGCTCTAGGTTTTGGTTTTGAGAGGATTCCTTCAGATAATGGAAACAAAACTGTTTTTACCTCTCCCACTACCCTAGAGAAAGAGAGAGCCCTGTTAGACACACCTTCAGACAAAAAGCCTACCCGACCACCAAAGAAAACCACACCTCCTGCCAAGAAAAATCCTCCCAAGAAAACCACTCAGCAGAAGCCCAAGGAGCCTATGAGAGTTGCTCCTGTGACCCATGAGAGTGCCCCGAGGAGAGTGTTTCATTGTTCCTACTGTCAGCGGGCGGGTCATTTGGTTGGGTTCTGTTTTCGTCGCATCAAGGATGAGCGACGCTCTCAGGCGATGAGTTACCAGGACATGCATTACCCATCTTTAGGTATGCATGAGTCTGAGTTTTACTATCGTCCTGTTTTCGAGGCTCCTCGTGCTTCTCGGAGAGGTTTTGCTCCTCGAGGTGTTCACCATGTTCCATATGGTGCTAGACCTCGGGCGAGTAGCTTTGTACCTCGTCAGAGTAGGAGACCTCGCCATGCTTTTCGATCACAGCATGTAGGTAGACCTCGCACTTTGCATCATTCTGATTATCATGTGCGTAGACCGTCTACTTTCACTGCGCCTACTACTCGTGTCACTCAGTGCTGGATGCCTCGTCATTTTTTCACTCACCCCAGCACTGAGCGATCGAGACATTCTTATCTTGTGTAGGCGACAGATCGAGGCTTGGAGGGCACGTGGATCATGGACTCCGGTTGTTCGCGCCACATGACCGGAGATGCAGCATGGTTCTCCAGCCTCACCACAACCAAGCAAAGGGAACATATCACCTTCGGAAACAATCGAAGGAGTAGAGTGAAAGGTAAAGGTGTGGTAAGAATTAATTCGAATTTCACTCTCAAAGATGTTGCTTTGGTTGAAAACCTGGGATACAATTTGCTGTCTGTATCTCAGTTGCTTGATGAGGGCTTCGAAGTGCGATTTCATCGCGATACTTCGCAAGTGCTCAATTCTGATGGCATTGTAGTATGTAAGATCTTTAGAGTTGGGAGAGTTTTTGGAGCTGATTTTTCAGAGTCGTCTGGTTCTTCTCATTGTCTTGTTGCACATTCGACTTCTGAGCTTTGGAAGTGGCATAGGAGACTAGGGCATATGAGCTTTGAGTTGCTCGCTCGTTTGAGTGCCCTAGGTCTGATCCGAGGATTGCCCAAGCTCAAGTTTGAGAAGAATTTAGTTTGCGCTCCTTGTCGACATGGAAAAATGATTGCTGCTTCGCATTCGCCAGTCACCACAGTGATGACTGAACAACTCGGAGAACTTCTCCATATGGACACTGTAGGTCCTTCTCGGGTTAGTTCTTTAGGCGGCAAGTGGTATGTATTAGTTATTGTCGACGATTTCTCTCGCTATTCTTGGGTCTTCTTTCTTGCCAGCAAGGATGAAGTGTTTTCACACTTTCGGAGCTTGGCTTTGAGACTTTTTACTGAACTCCCTGGTGCATTGAAATTCATTAGAAGTGATAATGGCACCGAGTTCAAAAATAGTCTCTTTGTTGACTTTTGCATGGAGCATGGCATAGAACATCAATTCTCTGCTCCACGGGTTCCTCAACAGGACTCCTAGAAAATTCTCGGCTGAGGCCATGAACACTGCATGTTACATCTCAAACCGAATCTTCTTGCGCTCAATTTTAAATTTGACATCTTATGAGCTACGTTTTGGGAGACAGCCCAAGGTTACTCATCTTCGAGTTTTTGGCTGTCGCTGCTTTATCCTAAAACGTGGTAACTTGGATAAATTTGAGTCGCGATCTTCTGACGGGATCTTTTTGGGTTATACTACTCATGGTCATTCTTATCGTGTTTATAATTTGGAGACTAACACTGTCATCGAGTCATGTGATGTGACTTTTGATGAATCAACCCCCTCTGTTAGTTCTGCTTTTGAACAGGCAAATGAACACGACATGGAACAAACCTTATTTGAAGAAGAAGATCCCGGAGAATTCGAGGATGAACCCCTACTACCCTCGACGTCAACCTCCGAAGCTGACCCCGCTTCAACTACTTCGGCACGAGGTCCCGAAGCGACTACCTCAACATCGGTCATCTTGGACCACTCCAACGCACAAGTTGAGGGGGAGACTGCATCCCGCCGCGAGGCTCCACATCATGTTCAAAGGATGCACCCTCCCGAGCAGATCATTGGTGAGCTTGATCAAAAGGTAACACGTTCTCATGCTCATTTCACTAATTCTGCATTTGTTGCTTCTTTCGAGCCCTTAGATGTTAGTCATGCACTTTCTGATTCTAGTTGGATCAATGCCATGCATGAGGAACTTGAAAATTTTGAGAGAAACCAAGTCTGGACTTTAGTTGATCCTCCACCAAATGTTCATTTCATTGGAACAAAATGGATTTTTAAAAATAAACAAGGGGAGGATGGGACTATAGTTAGAAACAAGGCTAGACTTGTAGCTCAGGGCTTTTCTCAACTAGAAGGGATTGATTTTACTGAAACTTTTGCACCTGTTGCTCGCCTTGAGGCCATTAGGATTTTGCTTGCCTTTGCGACATCCCGGGGATTCAAACTCTATCAAATGGATGTCAAAAGTGCTTTTCTTAATGGCTTCATAGGTGAAGATGTTTATGTAAAACAACCCCTGGTTTTGAAAACCCCAAGTACCCACATAAAGTCCTTAAACTTCATAAGGCTCTTTATGGACTCAAGCAGGCCCCTCGGGCGTGGTATGATAGACTTAAGTCTTTTCTGCTTGAGCGAGGGTATTTGATGGGCTCTGTTGATAAAACTTTGTTTACTCTCAAGCATGGCAAAGATTTCCTCCTAGTGCAGATTTATGTGGATGATATCATCTTTGGTGGCTCTTCTCATGCTTTGGTTGCCGAGTTTGCAGATACCATGAGCAGGGAATTTGAAATGTCAATGATGGGTGAACTCACCTTTTTCCTTGGTTTGCAAATCAAGCAAAGCAAACAAGGTACTTTCGTCCACCAGACGAAGTACACCAAGGATCTACTCAAGAAGTTTGACATGTCCGATGCGAAGCCCCTCGCCACTCCAATGGCTACATCTGTAGCATTGGACCCTGACGAAGATGGAGAAGCCGTAGATCAGAAGGAGTTCCGAAGCATGATCGGCTCCCTTCTCTACTTGACTGCCACGAGGCCGGACATACACTTCGGAGTGTGTCTGTGCGCTTGTTTTCAAGCTTCACCACGAGCTTCGCACCGCCAAGCGGTTAAGCGCATCTTAAGGTATCTGAAACACACCCTTGAATTTGGCATATGGTATTCAGCATCTTCATCTTTATGTCTTCGAGGTTATTCAAATGCAGATTTTGCTGGGTGTAGAATTGATAGGAAAAGTACCTCTGGTACTTGTCATTTTCTGGGTACTTCACTGGTTTGCTGGTCTTCCCGCAAACAGTCTAGTGTTGCACAATCAACGGCTGAGGCCGAATATGTTGCTGCAGCTAGCTGTTGCTCTCAGATTTTGTGGATGGTTTCCACTTTGCGGGATTTCGGGTTAGATTATAAGAGTGTTCCACTTTTCTGTGACAACACTAGCGCTATTTGTATTGCAAACAACCCGGTTCAGCACTCCAGAACCAAACACATTGATGTGAGATATCATTTTCTCAGAGATCACAATGAGAAGGGTGATATTGAACTTCAATATGTTGATACCCAACACCAGCTTGCCGACATTTTTACAAAACCCCTCGATGCTTCTCGATTTGCCTATTTGCGTGGGGAACTTGGCATTTGTCACCCTTACGGCATTTTGTGAGGGGGAGCAGTTTTAGATGGATGTGCATTTGCTAATTGTGTGTTGAAATTGCATTTACATCTTTTGCACTTATATGCCTGATTACAATCCATGACATCATGACAGCTCAGCTCTTTTTAATTTATCTGAAACATTCATGTGCATGATGTTTTTTCTTTTCAAAATCAAATCGTGCTCACTGCTTAGTCTTGAATATAGCATGTTTAGGCAGGACTGCTTTAGCTATCGTTTATCTGCTTGATAGCAAGACACCTTTTCTTTGGATGCTAAAAATTGCAACTTGGAAACTGTTTTACATTCTCATGGATATTCATAAAAATACCAAACAATTGGTTCACTTAGTTACAATCAAAAATTCCATGATTTGCATGCTTTAATTTAAAAGATCCAGGAGGGTTTGTTTGTCGCACTAACCTATTCTAGACTGCTTACCATTGCACATTGGTCTGAACTGGAATAGTGTAGTGTATGCCAAAATCATTGCCTTAAGCTTCTTATGGTTTTCATGCCTAGGCTTGGCCTGATTGGAAAGTATAAGGTGGACAAACAAATAACCCCTGGCACTAAGAAAAGAACAACAAAATTCATTGATTATCAAGTTTGCTTCTCATGCTCCATTTGAACTGGACTTGTCTGTCTAGAGTAGAAATTGACTAGCTTTGCGCAGTCCTTGCTTTTACTTGTCTAGTTTCCTTGACTAAGTGGTGATGCTTTTATTTCAAAAATGATCAAATCACATGCTTCATCATGTTTTTTAGAGAATGTTAAATTGAGCTGAGCCCATGATCATTGGTGTTATTGTTGGCATATTTTTGATTTATATGTCTTTGCAATTCTGCTCATTTCGAAGCTTTGCATCTTCTACATGCTCCTTGATGCTTGCATTGCCAAAGGGGGAGAACTTCCTCAAGGGGGAGAGACTTGCTACGTTCTCTGCGGTATAATTTCCAAAGGGGGAGAAAATTTGACATAAAGGGGGAGAAGATTCTTTGTTGCCAAAAAGGGGGAAAATTTAACTCAGGGGGAGTTTTTATTGCCGAAGGGGCTTTTTACTCTTGTGAGAAAGGGGGAGGAAAATTCTTCTGTCAAGTGACATGATTTGGCTCTTTTCTGAGTTTTTATGGTCACTTGTGTGCTGAAAGTCTTTTAATTCTTCTTGGACTTAAAGTTGGTTGTCAATGCACTCATCAAGGGGGAGATTGAGAAACCAAGGGTTGGTTTCAGTGTTTGTGATGAGTGATTGACAGGCTTTTTACCCTCTGGTTCGAAGGGTACCTCCGAAGGGTGTTCGGAGGAGGGTACCTCCGGAGGGGTTTCGGAGGTTGGACCTCCGAAGGGTGTTCAGAGGTGATTTCACCGAAGTGTGTTCGGTGGTTGCTTGCTGCAGCTGTTGCAGCGGAGTGTGCGTGTCGGAGGGGTCCGATAGTACATGATGACTGGGTTTGTACCGAAGACTTCGGTACTTTGGGCGGTACACCGGAGTGTGTGCCGGAGGTTGCTAACCCGGAGAGGTCTCCGGAGTACTAGATACACTTGTCTGTTTGTCTGTGGTGCGCAGGGACTTCGGAGGCGACAGACAAAGTTCGCAGCGGGTGAACCTGGGTCAAGCGGGAGGCTTGATGCCAGGGGAGCGGGGAGCTCCGTCACGGTGGCTGCGAAGGAGGTCCGGGTCGGTCCTCGGGTCGAGGTGCGCCAGGTGAATGCAAAGAGTGTGGAGCGTGGCTCCGGGTGAAGGTACTCCGAGACAAGTCCTTGGAGGTGAGGCACTTCGAAGGTACTCCGGATGGAGTGACTTCGGAGTTGGTTGGAACAAGTCCTCTGCGGAGGCAAGGAGTTCGAAGTGTGCTCCGGAGGGAGACATTCGAAGGTGCCCGACGAAGGTCTCAGAAGTCGAGGTGCATCGAAGGCATGGTCCGGGTGAGGCTCGTCGAGGAGTGTGCTCGGGGAGAGACACTGCGACGAAGGGCTCATGGAATGCTTCGTGCTGAGGCCTTGGACGAAGGAGGGACTTCGAAGGGTGGAACTCCGAAGGTGGGGCTTTGGAGGGAGGAAGGCTTTGGAGCAAGGCTAGCTCCGGAGCGAGGTTGTCTTGTGGTGCTTCGGCCTGCATGGCTTCGGAACACGGACTGACGGAGTTCGAGCTGGGTGAAGCTGCGAAGCCGTGGTGGTCCACTCCGGAGGTGTTGGTGCGAAGGCCCAAGGGCTTTGACGGCTTCGGCTCAAAACCGTCACTGTATCGGAGGCTATCTTCGGCGAAGCGAAGGCCACCAGGCTCAAGGCTTCTCGCCGAAGCTACCGCACCCCTCGGGTGCGAAGGGAGGCTCCAGAAGGTCAAAGACTGCAAAGGCTGACACTGTCTGCTCTGTAAAAAGCTGACGCTGTCCCCTCTGCAAAGCTGACAGAGAAGCCTCCAGAATAAAGTTGGACTACCTTTTGTACCCCTCTATTCTGTAGAGACAAAACTGGTGTAAACCCTAGGGGTAGTGTAGTCATTTCACTTGGGTGAACTGTGGGCTATAAATATGGGGGCTCGGTAGGTAACATTTAACACTTTGAGCATTTACTGTTGAGCTTCTGTAGCCACATACCTCGCTGTATTCATCCAGAGTTCAATCTTTTTGTGTTCCTTGTTCAAGCGGCGAAGCCCTGCTTCTTTGTGCTTTTTGCTTGAGCTCGCGTTACATACCTCGCTAGTTGTAGTGCACTGAAGCCTGTCTAGGCGAAGGGTGTTTTGAGCGAAGTGTGTTTTTCAGTGTGCTGTCGCTCTGTGTAACTTCAGGCTAGACCTCACAGCTTCCTAGCGAAGCCCTGATCGAAGCCAGTTTAGCTTCTTGTGTCGAAGCCCTTAGCGAAGTCCGTTTGTGTGCGTTTAGACCTTCGTGTACGAAGCCCAGCACCAGTTGCTGCTGCCAAGTACTTGGTCGAAGTCCTCAGAGGGCTGTCCACTCTTGCGAAGGGTGAAGTGTGAAGCCTGCTTGAAGCACCCTGTGTGCGGAGCCTGCACTGACTTAGCAAAGTAGATTTTCGAAGGGTGTAAGTGGAGCGAAGTCTTCTTGGCTTCGAACTTTTGCTCCTGCGAAGCCTGTGTTCGGAGCTGTCGAAGTACCTCTAAACCAGACCTTCGAAGGTTGTGTTCGAAGCCTGTTCCGCAGAAGACAGGATTAAAACCGAAGATTGCTTTTAGCCTGAAATTTTGAAAAAGCTCCCATTCACCCCCCCTCTGGTCGCCATTTCCGGTCCAACAGTTCGCAATCGGGTTTGGACACTAGTTGAGCTGCCACCCGGTTGGAACCCCATAGGCACCAAGTGGGTGTTTAAGAACAAGCAAGGTGAAGATGGGGTTGTAGTGCACAACAAAGCTCGATTAGTTGCCCAGGGTTTTTGCTAAAAAGAGGGTATTAATTTTGAGGAGACTTTCGCCCCTATTGCCCATCTTGAGTCCATTCACATACTTTTGGTATTCGCTGCTTCGAAAGGTTTTAAGCTTTTTCAAATGGATGTCAAGAGTGTTTTTTTGAACGAGTACATATAGGAGGAGGTCTATGTTAGGCAGCCCCCCAGTTTCGAAAACCCTAAGTTTCCTCGACATGTTTTCAAGTTGCGGAAAACTTTATATGGTCTGAAGCAAGTCCCTAGGGCTTCGTATGATCGTTTAAAGCAATTTTTGTTGGGGAATGACTTTGTGATGGGTTCTGTGGACAAGACTCTTTTCTTGCTTAGAGTTGGGTCTGATTTCTTGCTTTCTCATTGTTGGGGGAAAATACTTCAACCTCAGGGCTTTAGAGATCAGCAGCCAAAGATAATTCTTCAGCTTGGAAGTATGTGTTCATCTCTAAGATGATGTAGGTTTCAAGCCGAAGGATATTTCGGCTTCATGGTTCGAAGGTATCCTCTGAAGGCCCCAAAGCTACAATGGAAAACAGCAAGACTGATAAGACGTCTGCCTTATCTATCCTCTCCGAATAGATTTTACTATTTTAACCCTATTTAGGGTACCGAATAGTTTCCACTATGTCGGTTGTAATTGAGGGGAAATAGGTCTTTTCCTTCGAGTTTTTGCCTATAAATACCCCCCTTCTTACCCTGTAATAGAGATCGAATAATCAGCTATTCAATATACAACTTAGAACTACTTTGAGCTATTATCCTATTCGGAGGCTCGAAATAGTCCGCATCACAAACTCTTCGTTTGTTAGTTCTTAACCTTCAAGAACCTGTTATCGTAATCTTTTACGCCAACAGTTGGCGCCGTCCGTGGGGAACCTAGTTCTAAAAGCTAGTTCTCTGCCGCTGACTGAACTTCGAAGAGCACTTGCGGAGGGAGCTTTGGAGTCTCAGGATTCCGCGCACCCTTCGGTAAGGGGCTTCCTAGTGTAGCTCGAAGACCTTTCTTTGCCTTCCCAAACCAATCGAAGTCTTTGATCTTCGGACCTCATCTTCGTTAGCCATGCCTCCCAAGCGGAGTCTAGCCACAGATCCTCCCCAAAGGTCTCCTCGGACCAACAGTGTAGGACCCTCAGTTATCCCACTAACCCCCGAAGGGGTCGTTGGGCGTCAAGCACCCAAAGACCCTCGGGCTGCTCCCACGATGCTCAAAACCAATTACAACAGTTCCCAGGACCCAAAGCTTTGCTCCAGAGGAGATGAGGACCTTCCTGAGGATGAGGCTACCCATGTAGCGTGACTTCAGGAGGAAGTGGCATGGTGGAGGCAAGAGGCTGCCGATCAACTCCGCTCTCAAGCCTTCACTCATGCTCTAGAAGGGTCTCAAGACAGCGGTCCTAGTAATCTCCCCGAAGCTGTCCAATTCCCGGAGGAAGCCGAGAATGCATCCTTCGACGACGAGTCTCCGTTGCATCCAGACCTGCAGAAAGTGCCCTTCGACCCCAGGTTTAAGGCCTCGAAGCTGCACAAGTACTCCGGTGGGTCTGACCCCAGGGAATTTTCTCGTTCGTATGCCTTGGCAATAGAAGCCAGTGGAGGGGTGCATAACACTATGGCGAAGTTCTTCCCCCTCGCACTAGAAGGTGTGGCTCTCCGATGGTTCTGGTCTCGAAAGCCAGGATCGATCAAGTCATGGGAGCAGCTAAAGAGGAAGTTCGTAAGCAACTTCTAGGGTACACTTGTTGCCCCAATGTCGACCGAGAGTCTGTTTCAGGTGAAGCAGCGAGCGGGGGAGACGCTTCGGCAGTATTTCACACGCTTCGCCCACACCAAGTCTAAGATCAAAGGCTTGTCTACCTCTTCGGTAGTCGATGCCGCGTGCGAAGGGGTGTTGAACCCAGATCTCCTCAGCAAGCTTCACCGAAAGCTAGTGTCGTCTGTGGCACAGCTGATGGCATACTTCAAATAGTATGCCAAGGCGGAGGAAGGCTGCCTCCAAAGAACTGCAACACCTGTACCAGCCCTTCGAGAAGTGAAGATGGAGCCCGAAGTCCCAACCTCTCCGCAATCCCCCCTTGATAGTCGTGTTGGACCGAAAACGGTGACCAGAGGGGGGGTGAATGGGAGCTTTTAAAATTTTAGACTAAAAATAGCCTTCTGTTTTAATTCTGCCTTCTGCGGAACAGGCATCGAAAACACCCTTCGAAGTTCTGGTTCGGATGTATTTCACAGCTCCGAAATCAGGCTTCGCAAGGAGCAAAAGTTCGAAGCCAAGAAGACTTCGCTCCACCCACAACACCCAAAAACTCAACTCTGCTAAGTCAGTGCAGGCTCCGCACACTGGGTGACGTGCCTTCGAGCAGACATCACACTTCACCCTTCACAGAAGCAGACTTCCCCTCTGAGGACTTCAACCAAACACTCGGCGCTAGCAACTGGTACTAGGCTTCATACTTCGAAGGTCTAAAAGCACACAGAACACACTTTGCCAAGGACTTCGACAAGGGAAGTAAATGGGCTTCGATTCAAGCCAGATAGTGCTTTGCTAGTAATCAGAGAGGTCTAGCCTCCAGTTTACACAGAGCGAACAGACACTGAAAAACACACTTCACTCGGACAAACTTCTCACACACCTCTCCAGAAGAGATTCAAAACACAAACTCACTCAGGAAGAAGATGGTGTATAGAGGAATCAAAACATGTAGTGCAACACAGAATACAAGTTCAAGCACAAATGAAAAACAGAATCAAAGTTTCTTTGCTTGAACAGGGAACACAAAATGAACTCACAGATCTGAATACAAAGTGTGTGACGACTAGCACAAGAGTTCTACAATGGTTGCTTAAAGTGTTACCATGACCTAGCTAGCCTTCACTATTTATAGGCACTATTTAGCCCTGTGAATAGACTACTTTACCCCTAGGGTTTACACTGTTTTTATCTCATCAGAACATGGGGGTACAGCTGGTAGTCTACTTTATTTGGAGGCTTCTTTTGTCAGCTTTGCAGATGTTGGAACGACGGATCGGACTAGCAGGTTTTCTTGGTGGAAATGAGGGTGTTGTATTCAATGCTCCTTGAGCTTGTTCCATTACAACTGTAGTTGGGGGGTATTTATAAGGCGCCCCGTCCAGAAGCCGAGCGCCTCTGGAATGCCAACGGCTACCCGGCCAACCGCCGGTCGACAGTACAGACAAAACGGACTATATACAGTACAGACAAGAAGATTCGACTCTGACAGCGTATCAGCCGTGTGGGACGCTGCCTGCGCCGCCCGACACGGCTCAGAGGATCGCGATCCTGTCCCCTGTACATTTGTCCCGTACTTCTCCCGCCAACGCTCCCCTCGGGTTCGCTACTGCGGCCCGAGGGAGGGGCCTTCGACAATTCCCTCCCGGAGGGCGGTCTCCGACGACCTTCTACCGGAGGGTGGCCTCCGGCATCTTTCTCCCGGAGGGTGGCCTCCGGCGTCCTTGTACCGGAGGACGGCCTCCTGCCTTCGTCTCCCGGAAGGAGGCCTCCAGCCCCCCTCTCCCGGAAGGCGACCTCCGGCAACCTTCTCCCGGAGGGCGGCCTCCGGCAACCTTCTCCCAGAGGGTGGCCTCTGGTATCCTTCTCTCGGAGGGTGGCCTCCGGTATCCTTGGCTTCAGACCCCCTGGCGGTGGGCCCCCTCACCGTCGGGATTATCTCCCCCAACAGTAGCCCCTCGCTTCTTTCCTCTCGGGAGCCCTGCGTTAAGAGAGAGTGGAAGCGCACATGATAATTCCGATAACTTTCATAAGGATGTAACTTACATTGAGGTGCCGGGCCTGGCCGGAGTGCGACCCCCTTCGACGGACGCGGAGGAGCTCTGGAGCGGGCAGGCGCGGCCGGACCGGGGGTGGAGGTCCGCTTCGAGTTCCCCTTCCCAAGGGGTTGGGAGAAGTTTGACCGGCTCCCCAGACGTTTACGCGCCTTGGACCATAGGGCTCCAGCCCCGAGGAGGTGGCTTAACGCCACCCAAGGCAGTTAATGCCACGGGCGTGCACTCGGCGTTGGGGAGGCGAACCATCTGCAGACTGCTGCACCCCGAGGCGTCGGTTAGACATTAAACGTAGGCACCATGCAACCGCCGCGTTCACACGCGGAACGAGCGGAAGAGGAAACTGCCGGCTTCGTACTTAAATACCACTCGCTACGCGTCTGGTTCCTCCTTCCTGACATCATCGCACACGCCCCAGCCACACCAGCCTGCACCCACTTCGCTTCCTAAGCGCTAGCCCTCTCCTTACTCCTTGCACGATGGCGAGAGGTGACGCCCCGGCAATGGCGATGGATCCACGCTTTCTGCAGCGCCAGATGGCGGCGGCGGCGGCCACTGGCCCATCAGAGACACGTGGCTCGCGCGAGCTTCGTCCTGCCTCGGAGCGGTTCTGGGAGCGGACCTTGGAGCTTGGCCCATGTACATGCACGGGGGCATCGATCGAGCAGGCGACCAGGTCAGGAGACGGCCCCGCAGCTGCGAGAGGGCGAGGTCGTCGTCTTCGAGGCTTTCTTCGAGGCGGGGCTGGGGTTTCCCGCCTCGGAGCTCCTCGCTGGGGTGCTGGACGCGTTCCACGTGGAGCTCCCGCAGCTGTCTCCCAACGTCGTGGCCCGCCTCGCCATCTTCGAGTGGGCCATGCGCGCCGAGGGCTGTGAAGGAATGGTGGAGGTCTTCGCAGAGATGCACGAGGCCCTCTGCCAGCCAAAGAAGAAGGGGGGTCAGATACTAGCTTTCGGAAGCATTAATTTCCAACTCCAGAGGAAGTACGTGGACCACTTCCTGGCGAAGGCCATCAACGAGAGGTGGTACTCCAAATGGGTGAGCCGGTGGTTCTACGTCCATGTGGGGCTTAGCTCCGGACTCGCCGGGATTCCACGCCACATCTGGTTCCGGAAGGAGGCGCGCGTCGAAGTTGACTCCGACTCGATCTCCGCGAGGATCAAGCTTCTTCAGATTGTTGCCCGCCGAATGAGCATGCGCGACTTGGCGGAGGAATTCGTGGCCCTTGAAATCCCTCCGCTGAAGGAAGAATGGCCGGCGTCGCTCTGGAGCAGCCGGGATGAATCGATGTCAGCGGAGCTCTCCCGCCAACTCGGTAAGTGCTTGCGCTTGTTTACCTTGACTCCGCTTTCTGCTCGGGGGGTATTTTGATTCTGACCTTTGGACTACAAGATCGCTTGTGGCCCGGACCCCCGAAGAGGTGGCCCGCGTGACGGAGGGGATCCTTGGCGCCCCTACCCAAGCCGAATGCACCCGACGGTTAGAACTGGTGGGTTCCTGGGAGCGCTTCAACCGAGTGTGGGGTGCTCTTGAGCTCACGCCTCCACCTCTTCCGGAGGGAGAGGCCCTTCGGGATGTCTCGAAGAGGAAGGTGGGTGATCCCGACGGTGGCCTCTCGCCCAGGCGCCCCTCGAAGAAGAAGAAGATAGTGAAAGGGCCCAAGCGGCTTTCCCCGGAACCAACTTACGCCTCTGGTTCCGAAGGAGGAGGATCTAGCGACGGGGCTCAATCGGAGTCGGGGGATCCTCCGGCGATTCCGGACCCGATTCCGCACATCCGCTCGGGCACCGAGAGGACCGAGGGTGCTCCCCCTCGCTCGGGCTTCGAGAACCCTACGCCGGGGGCTAGGCAAGGGGTCCCTGCCGCCCGGACAACGCCGCCTCTAGAGGCTTCTCCCCCGCGGCAACCAACTTCGGAGGGGGGCTCCGTCGGCTCTCACGGGAGCAGGGCAACAGACAGCTTGGATCGCGGCGGGCTGGCCGACCCCCTCGGGGCCGTCGAAGGGCGCGAGGCCATGGAAGCCGAGCTCGCCGCTGCGGCGGCGGGTTCGCCCGTGAACTTCATCGACGACCTCTTCTTCCGCCCGAGCCTGTCCGGTCCGACTCCGCCTTCGGAGGATCTTGGCGATGGCGCGGATGAAGGTAAGATAGCTTACCCGTCTTTCTTCAGACCCCGGGATTCCTTCGAACTTCAACCCCATTCATCTACGCAGGCACATCTGCCCGGGTCGCCGAGCCAGTCGTCTTGCCCTGGGACGACGCCGCAGACGAGAGGCCCGCAGCCCCTGTTGATGCGACGGAGGCTTCGGAGCAGCGAGCCGGAGTGGAGGCGGGGGCCTCTGAAGGGGCTTCTCCGGAGGCGTCCGAGGGCGCCAGGGGCTCACCTCGGGCCCCTACTTCCAACCGGGGCGCGCGCGCTACGGTGCCCCTCCTGCGCCCCTTCCTGGCGAACAGCGAGGACTTCACGTCCAGGGTGGCTTCGGTCCACAACTATTACCTGCGGCTCCGCGAAGCCCCAGTAATAGAGGAGCTGGGGTCGTCTGACGGCCTAGACCTCGGCTGGGCCATCGAGACCGCAGCGGGCCAGGTACGTCCTTGGAATGCCTTCTGTGAGCCTCTAGCCCTTCTCTTGCTAACCTTCTCTGGACGCAGGTGGTCGCCCTGGCGCAGGGCCAGATGATTGCCCTTTTCTCCGAACGCCAACGCCGCGAGGCGGAGACCGCGAGGCTCGCAGCTCGAGCGGATGCCGCGGAGGCACTGGCTCGGGAGCGGGCGGCGGAAGTAGAAGCCTTCCGTCTCCAGGAGGCGAGGGCCGAAACACTTGAGGCCCAAGTGGCGGAGATTGGCTCCCTCAAGGCTCGTGTTGCGGAATTGGAAGGGCTCCGGGCTCGAGCTGCCCGGGCCGACGAGCTGGAGGCGGAAGTTGCCGCCCTCCGGGCCCGAGCTGCCCAGACCGACGAGCTGGAGGCGGAGGTTTCCTCTCTCCGAGCTCGGGTCTCGGAGGAAAGCAGGCTTCGGGAAGAGGCGGCGACCAGCGCGGAGTCCCTCCGGGTATGAGTGGCCCAGATGGAGCGGACTGAGGCAGACCTCACCACCCGGAACGGGGAGATGACCGAGGCCCTTGCTGAGGCAGGGAAAACGGCGGCCGACACCGCGGTGTCTCTCCGGAAGGTGCTGGCGCGCTACGGCACCGGGTGCGGCGCGTTCGACATCGCCCGGGAGTCTTTTCTTCGCCGAGTGAAGTTTATTCAGTCCGTCGTCCGGCAGATACACCTGACCGTAATGCAGTACGACGAAGTGTCTGCTCGGGTGGCCGCTTACGGAATCCTCCGCCATCTCGAGGTGTCCGGCCTTCCGCTTCCTTCGCCTTCGAGCCCGCATCCGGTCGTCTTCGTGGGAGATCACCTTCGAACGCCGAGCGTCGCTCTGAATCGATCTTGGCGAGCGCTCAAGGCGGTCTGGGAGACCGAGGGCCCCGAGGCGATCAAAGCTTGGCTGGAGGAGGCGCTCCATGGCCGCGGTCCTCCGGATCCTTCGAAGCCTCCGGCCTCGGCTCGCCAGCCGGACCCGAAGGTGTAACCTCTCTGCGACCTTCCGCTGCGCTAACTTGTAATAGCTTAGGAACTTAATCGCATATTAATAAAGAGTACCTCTTGGGGTTTATCTAGGGTGTCCACGATTGCGAACGCGATATCGAAGTGCTTGATTTTGACGACGCTCTTCGACATCAATGGGCCATCTTCGAGGTCCTGAAGGCGAACCGGCCCGCACGCTTCGTCCTCCCCCGTAGCGGCGATGGGCGCGTGGATTCTGACATCCTTCGCGGTGTTCTGGGCTTCATTAAGGAAGAAGAGGCGGGATCTCGCTCTTCGTCCTCATCTCTGGAGCCGGTGGATTGGTCCGACACGGAGGCTAGCTTAGACGAAGCACCTTCCGGGGGGGATAACCTGCGCAGCTGGGCCCAGCTTTAGGAGGACCAGAGGCCCTTTCGCGCCCGGAAGATGGAAGAGGAGCGGAAGAAAAGGAAGGAGAGGTCCGCGCGAAGCGTGCCTGGGCACATGCCCGAAACGCGCTCTGGCGCTGGTGACCCCTCCGACCGAGGGGGTCTTCGTTTCTTGCTTGGCTTGGATGAAAATTTCTCTTGACTCTTCTTTTCCGTCTTTGATTTGTAATAAACATTGTACACCCTCCGTGCTTCCGATATGTGCTGTCGAAGCCTTTCGCCTTGCTCCTTCCCTTCCCCCTTAGCGGGTAGTCGGTTGGCTGGTTGGGCGCTAACCAGCTAGGAGGAAGGCGCGTTGAATGTATCCACGACTGGGGGCGGCACACTTCGGATGGGATTTAGGAGTCCGAGTGCGAGGGAGTGTCGAGTCGGAGCCCGGGACCCACTAGCGAGGGTGCGTCGAGCCTGAGCTCGGAATCCGATAACGAGGGTGCATCGAGCCAGAGATCGGAATCCGATAACGAGGGCGCATCGAGCCGGAGCTCGGAACCCGATAGCGAGGGCGCGTAGAGCCAGAGCCCATAACCCGATAGCGAGGGTGCGTCGAGCCGGAGCTCGGAACCCGATAGCGAGGGCGCGTCGAGCCGGAGCTCTGAACCCGATAGCGAGGGCGCGTCGAGCCGGAGCTCTGAACCCGATAGCGAGGGTGCGTCGAGCCGGAGCCCGGAACCCGATAGCGAGGGTGCGTCGAATCGGAGCCCGGAACCCGATAGCGAGGGTGCGTCGAGCCGGAGCTCGGAACCCGATAGCGAGGGTGCGTCGAGCCGGAGCTCGGAACCCGATAACGAGGGTGCGTCGAGCCGGAGCTCGGAACCCGATAGCGACGATGCGTTGAGCCGGAGCTCGGAACCCGGTAACGAGGGTGCGTCGAGCCGTAGCTCGGAACCCGATAACGAGGGTGCGTCGAGCCAGAGCTCGGAACCCGATAGCGAGGGTGCGTCGAGCCGGAGCTCGGAACCCGGTAACGAGGGTGCATCGAGCCGGAGCTCGGAACCCGATAGCTTCGGTGAAGCGAAATTCTTAGAGTCGTTGCGCATTTCGTGCTGGGCGAGAATATTGGTCTGGTGATTTTATTACACAATTAGGATACAAGATCAGGGGCCGTCGGCCATTAGCGGAATACAGTGACGACTCTATGGAAAGTAGCGCTTCAGGTGCTCCGCATGCCAAGTATGCTTCAGCTCTTCGCCTTCTAGGGTGGCGAGCCGGTAGGATCCCGGTCGCCCAGACCTTGTGATAATGTAGGGTCCTTCCCATTTGTTGCCCAGCTTGGTGGGAGCGATCACCGTGCGAAGGACGAGGTGCCCGGGTTGGAACTCATTGCGCTTGACCTTGGGATCATACCAAGCTTTGGTCTCTTTCTGATACTTGGATAGGTTGGCGACTGCCCGGAGCCGCGTCTCTTCGGCTAGGTCGAGGGAGATGGTACGCTCGTCATCGCCCTCGGGTGCTGTGACACGCAACGAACCGGCTCGGAGCTCCGTTGGGGTCATTGCTTCGTCGCCGAACAAGAGGCGGAATGGAGTGAAGCCGGTGGCCTGGGAAGTGGTTGTCCGGATGGACCAAAAGATCTTCGGCAGCTCGTCGGGCCATAACCCTTTGGCTAAGCCGACGATGCGTTTATTGAGGCCTGAAAGGATTTGCCCATTAGCTCGCTCCACGGCTCCGTTAGACTGGGGATGCCGCACGGCGGCGAAGCAGAGCTGGACTCCCAATTCGTCGCAGAATGCCCGAAAGGGTCCGGCGTCGAACTGCGTTCCGTTGTCCAATGTGAGCTGCTTGGGTACTCCGAAATGACACACAATATTCTGCCAGAAGAATTTCTGGATGCTTCGGGATGTGATGGAGGTTAATGGCTCCGCTTCGACCCACTTGGAAAAATATTCGACGGCGACAATGGCAAAGCGCATGTTTCCTCTCGCTCTGGGGAGTGGCCCGATGAGGTCCATGCCCCAGCGGGCCAGAGGCCATACCGGAGGGATGGGTAGCAGGCTGGCTGGAGGTCGGTGACTGCGCCGCCCCATCCACTGACAACCCTGGCAGGTGCGGACGAGTTCTTAGGCGTCGGCTACGACGGTGGGCCAGTATATGCCTTGTCGGAGAGCCTTTCCTGCGAGAGCCCGCGGTGCCAGGTGGCTCCCGCACAGCCCCCCGTGGATTTCTCGGAGCTTGGCAACTCCGTGCGAGTGTGAGATGCAGCGGAGTAGCGGGGTGCATACGCCGGACTTGTATAGAATGCCATTGATAACCTAAAATGACCTCGCACGGAGCTGCAGGCGAGCTTGGTCTGGGCTAGGATGGTCATCTTCGCTACCTGCGAGCGGGCGTAGGATGGGCTCCCGCCAATCAGCGTCAACCGTGCACAGGACTGGGGCTGGCTGAGGTGGCGGTGGGGGCTCGTCCGAGGAGGTGGAGGCAGATGCCTCGCTGCGAGGGGGCGCCGAAGGTTGGGTGAGATCCTCGAAAAAAACCCCTGGCGGCAAGGCTTGAGCCCCTGCCGCGGCCTTGGCGAGGGCGTCGGCTTGGCCGTTTTCGCCTCGCGGAATGTTTTGGATGGATATACCCTTGAAGGCTGCTTCGAACTTGCGGATGGAGTCGAGGTACGAGGCGAGGTCGAGGTGCTTAGCCCGGAAAATCTTGTCGATGTGCCCGGCGATGACTTGAGAATTGGTCTTGACGACCACACGCGCGGCTCCCAGCGCGTGCGCCTTGCGGAGCCCCAATAGGACTCCTTCGTACTCGGTGATATTGTTTGTGGCCTTGAAGTTAAGCCGAGCAGAATACAGGGCCTTCTGGCCGGATGGGGAGACAATGACTGCTCCGGCCCCAGCCCCCGAGGCCTGGTAAGCGCCGTCTAAAAAGACGGTCCAAACCCCTTCGCTTACTTCGGCGCCCTCGGGTTCGCGGGCCATCGTCCACTCTGCGACGAAATCGGCGAGGATTTGGGACTTGATGGATGTCCGGGCGACGAAGGAGATCCCGAACGGGGCTAATTCCACCGCCCACTTTCCAACGTGGCCGGTGGCGTCTTTGTTCCGGAGCATGTCGCCTAGCGGGTAGGCAGTCGGGATGACGATGTCGTGAGCCAGGAAGTAGTGCCGGAGCTTCCGGGAGGCCATGACGAGGGCGTAGGCCACCTTTTCGAGCTCGGAGTACCTAGCCTTTGCTCTGGCAAGGACTTCAGAAACGAAGTAGACAGGGCGTTGGATTAGCTTCCCGCCGAGCTCCTCCTCTTGAACTAAAGCCGCACTCGCTGCCGTGCCGGAGGCGGCGAGGTAGACCAATAGAGGGCTGTCGGCCTGGGGTGTGGCGAGGGCCACGAGGCCGGAGAGATATTCCTTGATTTGCCAGAAGCAGAGTCCTGACACTCGGGGGTCCATTCGAAATGCTTGGAACTTCGGAGCACCTTGAAGATGGGCAGGCTGCGCTCTGCTGATTTTGCCAGAAAACGCCCGAGGGCCGCCAACCGTCCGGCCAGCTTTTGCGCTTGCTTCAGATTCTGAGGGGGGGCCATGTTCTGTAGCGCCTAAACTTGCGTTGGACTGGCTTCCATGCCCCGGCTGGAAACGAGGTACCCAAGCAGCTTCCCTGCGCGTGCTCCGAAGACACATTTGTCCGGATTGAGCCGGATTCCACACCGCCGGAGGCTGTCGAAGGTCTCAGCCATGTCTGATCCGTGGTGGCTTTTGGTGGCACTTTTGATGACAATATCGTCCATGTATGCTTCCACATTGCGTCCTAGATGATGACCCAGGGCTTTGGAGATTAGCCTGGAGAAGGTTGCCCCGGCGTTGCGAAGGCCGAAGGGCATCCGGAGGTAGCAGAATACTCCGGCCGGAGTGACAAAACTTGTTTTTACCTGGTCTTCGGGCCTTAACCAGATCTGATGGTATCCGGAATAATCGTCGAGGAAACTGAGGAGCTCTGCTCCGGCCGTGGAGTCAACTAGCTGGTCAATGCGGGGCAGGGGGTAGGGGTCACGGGGGCAAGCTTTATTCAGAGAAGTAAAGTCGATACACATGCACCACTTGCCAGATGTTTTCTTCTGGACAAACATTGGGTTAGACAACCAGTCGGTATGACTCACTTCCCGGATGACCCCGGCTCGAAGCAGCTTCTCCGTCTCCGCCTTGGCGAGCTCAACCCGCTCGGTGGAAAGTCTCCGGAGCCCTTGGCGAATCGGCCGTGCCTTCGGGTCGACGGCCAGCGAGTGCTCGATGATCGAGCGGTCGACTCCGGTAATGTCCTCGTTAGACCACGCGAAGATGTCGAGGTTGCCGCGGATGATAGCTTCGATCTACGCTGACACCTCCGGTTCCAGGCCCCCTCCGAATTTGATCGGGTAATCCTTCCCTCCTTGAGTCAGGGTCTTGATGATGATTTCCCCCTCCGGGAGGGGTTTGGCGGGGCGGCCCTTCTGCTCGGGGTCCTTGCTTCCCGTGAGGCCGGCTCCGTCGGCGCCCTCGCGGACACTGTGAATTTGTCGTGGCTCCAATGGTGCTGAATGGCCGTACTCGACCCGGCGGGCTGCAGCCTGGTCACCCAGGACTGACAGCACCCCCCAGGAGTCGGCATCTTGAGGCAGAGGTAGTTGTGGTGCGCGACGGCTCCGAAGCAATTGAGGATCCCCCTCCCGAAGATAGAGTTGTAGGCCTACGGGGCGTCAACGACGTCGAACAAAATTTCTTCGCGGCGCTGCAGGGGGGAGTCGCCGAAGGTTACTTCCAACAGGATCTGGCCCAGGGCATCCAACGCGGGGCCTGCGAAGCCTTGGAGCGGGCGCGAAGCTGGCAGGAGGTGCTTGCGCGACAGGCATAGCTGATCGAAGGCCTGCACGAAGATGATGTCAGCGGGACTCCCCCCGTCGACCAGTATACGACGCACCTCGGCTCCGGCAATGTCTGCTGAAATGACAAGGGGATCGGCGTGCGGGAATTTGACTCCGGAGGCGTCTTCAGCGGAGAAGGTGATGGGGACATGAGACCACTCCGGGAGGGCCGAGGGGCCGAATGTGCCGATATGCCCGACCTCCCAAACGTAGTCTCAGCGCTGTCGCTTGGAAAGAGCCCCCAAGGCTCCCCCTCCGGACATGGGGAGGACCACTCGCTTCCCCCTGTCTGGGGCGCCTTCGAGCTTGGGGACCGGGGCCCCGCCGTACTCCGAACCCGGGATCGGGACTTCCGGCTCCTCGCGGCGCCCAACTACCTGGACCACTTCGGGGCGAGGGGTAGCGACCCCCCTGTCGGTGGAGCCGCGGCCGGCATTACGCTCGAGGTAGTCGCTACGAAGGGCGAGTATGGTTCGGCAGGAGTCGGTGTCGTGGCTCTGGTTCTCGCCGTGGACGCTGCAGTAAAAGGCTTCCCTGGAAAGCGCCCGGGGTGGATGCTTGGCTCCGGCTGGGTGGCTTCCCCGCCGGGCGTGTGCAGGTGTTTGGTGGGGGCTTGGGGGTGATACTGAGGACTTCCCCCCGAAGGTGCTTTCGGCCTCGCCGAGAGTCTCGAAGGATGGGATCCTGCCGTCCGGGCTCCTGGCGGCGAAAGTCGGCAGCTTGGCGTGCGCCCCAGCGAAGATCCGAGGGGGCCTCATACGTCCTGGCGCTCGGGGCCCGGACGGGGGCTACCATCGCTTGCCGGCGCATCTGGCCCTCTTCGGACCGGGCGTACTCTTCGAAGTACGTCATGAGTTGTGCTACTAAAGAGATAGGTTTTCGGTGGAGCTTATCGAGGAGACCTGGGTGGGTGACGCCCTCTCGGGCTGCGTCGATGACGGAGGAAGCCGAAAGCCCCTTGATCTGGGCCTTGGTGTGCGCAAAGCGCTGAGAGTACTGCCGCAAGGTTTCCCCGGGCTGCTGCTTCACTTGGAAGAGGCTCCCGGTGGACATGGGGGCCACGAAGGTTCCTTGGAAGTTGTTGACGAACTTCTTCCTCAGCTGCTCCCACGAGTGAATGGTCCCGGGTCGGAGCGACCAGAACCACCGGAGGGCGATCCCCTCGAGTGCCAGGGGGAAGCATTTAGCCATGGTGTCCCAGCTTCCTCCGGACGCCTCTATGGCCAAGGCGTAGGAGCAGGAGAACTCTCCCGGGTCGGAGTCGCCGGAGAACTTGGGGAGCTTGGCGGTGCGAAACTTCGAGCCGAAGCGCACCCTCTGGAGGTCCGGGTGCAAGGGGGACTCTTCGTCGTACGACGGGTTCTCTTCGTCCTCTGGGTCTTCATCGTCGCTTAGCGCCACGGCCATAGCTTTCGCGGCGCGGAGGGGTTCCGAAGGGCGGAGCGACGCCTCCTGGCGCCACAAGGCCAGCTCTGCCTTCAGCCGGGCGTTTTCAGCGGCTAGGGCGTCGGCTTGACTCCCACTTCCTCCTGAAGCGGTATCGGGGTCCCGAGAGCGGGCGTAGTCAGTCCGAAGGGACACCACTGGGGGTCCGGCTGGAGCGTGCTGCTCCGGCGGTACCTCCGGCACCCCCGCCAGGTTGATGGAGGTTGGCTCAGGTATGCCGCCGGGGCCTCTGGCCTCGGGCGTCTCTTCCGGCATCTGGGTTGGCTCTAGGGAAGGTGCCCCGACCGGCGTATCAGCAGGGGCCGAAGGATCGGGGTCGGGGATCGCGGCGGGCTCGACCCCGGCGGTGCGGGCCGACCGGCGCGGGGGAACCGCGCTTGCTCCTTTTTGACTTGACATGGTTTGGTGAGTGGGTGTAGAGGACGATAGCTTCTTGGACTAAGGTCCCCACGAACGGCGCCAACTGTTGGAACAACGGATCGGACCAGCAGGTTTTCTTGGTGGAAATGAGGGTGTTGTATTCAATGCTCCTTGAGCTTGTTCCATTACAACTGTAGTTGGGGGGTATTTATAAGGCACCCCGTCCAGAGGCCGAGCGCCTCTCAAACGCCAACGGCTACCCGGCCAACCGCCGGTCGACAGTACAGACAAAACGGACTATATACAGTACAGACAAGAAGATTCGACTCTGACAGCGTATCAGCCGTGTCGGACGCTGCCTGCGCCGCCCGACACGGCTCAGAGGATCGTGATCATGTCCCCTGTACATTTGTCCCGTACTTCTCCCGCCAACGCTCCCCTCGGGTTCGCTACTGCGGCCCGAGGGAGGGGCCTTCGGCAATTCCCTCCCGGAGGGCGGTCTCCGACGACCTTCTGCTGGAGGGTGGCCTCCGGCATCTTTCTCCCGGAGGGTGGCCTCCGGCGTCCTTGTACCAGAGGACGGCCTCCTGCCTTCGTCTCCCGGAAGGAGGCCTCCGGCCCCCCTCTCCCGGAAGGCGACCTCCGGCAACCTTCTCCCGGAGGGCGGCCTCCGGCAACCTTCTCCCGGAGGGTGGCCTCCGGTATCCTTCTCTCGGAGGGTGGCCTCCGGTATCCTTGGCTTCAGACCCCCTAGCGGTGGGCCCCCTGGCCGTCGGGATTATCTCCCCCAACAGCAGAGGAGACAACATCAGCTTTTGCAGAGCAGACACGGTCAACCTTTGCAGTCTTGGATTCATCTAAAGCCCCCCTTCGCACGCGAGGGGTGCGGTAGCTTCGGTGAGAAGCCTTGAGCCTGACGGCCTTCGCTTCACCGAAGTCAGCCTTCAATACAGTGACAGTTTTGAGCCAAAGCCATCAAAGCCCTTGGGCCTTCGCACCAACACCTCCGGAGTGGACCACCACTTCTTCGTAGCTTCTCCCAGCTCGAACTCCGTTAGTCCGTGTACCAAAGCCATGCATGGCCGAAGTACCTTAAGTCAGCCTCACTTCGAAGCCCCACCCTCGGAGTACTACCCTTCGAAGTCCCTCCTTCGTCCAAGGCCTCCGCATGGAGCATTCCATGAGCACTTCATCGCAGTGTCTCTCCCCGAGCACACTCCTCGACGAACCTCACCCGGACCATGCCTTCGATGCACCTCGACTTCTAAGACCTTCGTTGGGTATACCTTCGAGTGCCTCTCTTTGGAGAACACTTCGAATGCCCTGCCTCATTGCTGAGGACTTTGTCCACCATACTCCGAAGTCACTCCATTCGGAGTACCCTTCGAAGTGTCTTGCCTCCGAGGACTTCATCTCGGGGTACCTTCACCCGGAGCCATGCTCCACACTCTCTGCCTTCGTCTGGCGCACCTCGACCCAAGGTCCGACCTCGACCCCTCCGCAGCCTTTGTGACCAAGCTCCCCGCTTGCCTAGCATCAAGCCTCCTGCTTGACCCAGGTTCACTTGTTGCGAACTGTCCGTCGCCTCCGAAGTCACCTACGCACCACAGACAAACAGACACGTGTATCCAGTACCCCGGAGACCTCTTCGAGTAAACAACCTTCGGCACACACTCTGGTGTACCGCCCAAAGTACCGAGACCTTCGGTACGACCCAATAATCGTGTACTGTCGGACCTCTCTGACAGGCACACTCTGCTGCAATAGCTCCAGCAAACAGACCCATCGAACCCTTTGGTGAAACAACCTCCGAACCCCTTCGGAGGGACCCCTTCGAATCAGAGGATAAAATCTGTCAATCACTCATCACAGACTCCGAAACCAACCCTTGGTTTCTCAATCTCCCCCTTGATGAGTGCATTGACAACCAAATTCAAGTCAAGAAAATTTTGAAAAATGTCAGCGCACAAGTGACCATAAAACTCAAAAACGAGCTAGACCATGTCACTTGACAAAATAATTTTCCTCCCCCTTTTCAAAAGAGTAAAAGAGCCCCTTCGGCAAATCTTTCCCTTTGCAAGATAAAAACTCCCCCTTAATTATTTTACTCCTTGCTATAGAGAACTCAAAAATTTCTCCCCCTTTGGCAACACAAGCATCAAGGAGCATTCAAAAGATGCAAAGCTTCAAAATGGGCAGAATTGCAAAGACATATAAAGCAAAAATATGCCAACATTAATACCGATTATCATGTGCTCAGCTCAATTTAACATTCTCTAAAAAACATGATGACAACATGTGATTTTATCATTTTGAAATAAAAGCATCACCACTAAATCAAGGTAACTAGACAAGTAAAAGCAGGGACTGCGCAAAGCTAGTCAATTTCTACTCTAGACAGACAAGTCCAGTTCAAGTGGAGTATTTAAAGCAATCTTGATGATCAATGAATTTGTTGTTCTTTTCATAATGCTAGGGGTTATTTGTTTGTCTACCTTATACATTCCAATCAAGCCAAGCCTAGGCATGAAAACCATCAGAAGCTTAAGGCGGTGATTTTGGCATACACTACACTATCCTAGTTCAGACCAACGTGCAATGGTAAGCAATCTAGAATAGAGTAGTGCAACAAACAAACCCACCTGGATCTTTTTGCTTGAAGCATGCAAATCATGGATTTCTGTATTTTTTAAGTGAACAATTTGTTTCAGCATTTGACGAATATCCATGAATACAATTTTTCAAGTTGCAATGTTTAGCATCCAGAGAAAAGGTGTCTTGCTATCAAGCAGATGAAAGATAGCTAAAGCAGTTCTACCTAAACATGCTGGACGCAAGACTAAGCAGTGAGCATGATTTGATTTTGGAAAGAAACATCATGCACAAAATGTTTCAGACATATTAAGTAGAGCTGGGCTGACATGATTTCATGAATTAAATTAGGCATATAAGTGCAAAAGATGTAAATGCAATTTCACACATAATGAGCATATGCAAGACAATCAAAATTTGCTCCCCCTCACAAAATGTCGTAAGGGTGACAAACACCAAGTTCCCCATGCAAGTAGACAAAACCAGAAGCATCGAGGGGTTTTGTGAAAATATCGGCTAGTTGGTGTTGGGTATCAACATATTGAAGTTCAATATCACCCTTCTCATTATGATATCTGAGAAAATGATATCGCACATCAATGTGTTTGGTTCTGGAATGCTGAACCGGGTTGTTTGCAATACAAATAGCACTAGTGTTATCACAGAAAAGTGGAACACTCTTATACTCTAACCCGAAATCCTGCAAAGTGGAAACCATCCACAAAATCTGAGAGCAACAACTAGCTGCAGCAACATATTCGGCCTTAGCCGTCGATTGTGCAACTCTAGACTGTTTGCGGGAAGACCAGCAAACCAGAGAAGTACCCAGAAAATGACAAGTACCAGAGGTACTTTTCCTATCAATCCTACACCCAGCAAAGTCCGCATCGGAATAACCTCGAAGACACAAAGAGGAAGATGCAGAATACCAAATGCCGAATTCTAGGGTATGTTTGAGATACCTGAGAATGCGCTTTACCGCTTGGCGATGCGAAGCACGAGGTGAATCCTGAAAACGAGCACACAAACACACTGCGAAGTGTATGTCCGGCCTCGTAGCAGTCAAGTAGAGGAGGGAGCCAATCATGCTTCGGAACTCCTTCTGATCTACGGCTTCTCCATCCTCATCAAGATCCAATGCTACAGATGTATCCATTGGAGTGGCGAGGGGCTTCGCATCAGCCATGTCGAACAACTTGAGCAGGTCCTTGGTGTACTTCGTCTGGTGAACGAAGGTACCTTGTTTTCTTTGCTTGATTTGCAAACCAATGAAAAATGTGAGTTCACCCATCATGGACATCTCGAACTCCCTGCTCATGGTATCTGCAAACTCGGCAACCAAAGCATGAGAAGAGCCACCAAAGATGATATCATCCACATAAATCTGAACTAAGAGGAAATCTTTGCCATGCTTGAGAGTGAACAGGGTTTTATCAACAGATCCCATCAAATAACCCCGCTCAAGCAGAAAAGACTTAAGTTTATCATACCATGCCCGAGGGGCCTGCTTGAGTCCATAAAGAGCCTTATGAAGTTTAAGGACTTTATGTGGGTATTTCAGGTTTTCAAAGCCAGGGGGTTGTTTTACATAAACATCTTCGCCTATGAAGCCATTAAGAAAAGCACTTTTGATATCCATTTGATAGAGTTTGAATCCCCGGGATGTCGCAAAGGCAAGCAAAATCCTAATGGACTCTATGAGGAGCCATGCTGAAGAGCGTGGGCCTCATGGCTCTAGATGTGATGAGTCATTGTCAACGGAAGTCAAAGAGGACTGATGAGGAGAGGAGACCTGCTACGTCTGGGCCACGTGTGGCTCAGGTACATGGGCAGCGAGCGACTGTCGGGTAGAGGGGCTGCGAAGTCGGGCTGGCCCTATCCAGGTACATGGGCTAGGAGCAGCAGAGGATCCACTGGGTTGTTGACCAGGATTGACTCAGGTACATGGGCGGCGAGTGATTGCCGGGCTGACATAGCTACGGAATCGGGCCGGCCCAATCCGGGTACCTGGTACAAAGTCGTGGATGCTTTGTCAGTTTCGGCGCAAAACTAACGACCGCTAATCTTGGATCGGACCATCCTAGAGTGAAGCCGTAGTCGCTACGAAAGCTCCGCTTCCGGATAAGTCATCTGTAAATAGGAGTTTACTATTTTGTCCTTAGGCCCACAGTCAGTCAGTCAAGTCTGTAAAAATATCCTAAGGGCAGTTTGGTCTTTTCCATTTATTCCATCGTCTGTAAAAAAACCCTAAGGGTCTGTTGGAATATTCCTAGGCTATTTGGCTGCCTATAAATAGGGCCCCAATCCCTAGGGTTAGGGTTACCCTTTCTGAAATCACTTTACTAATCAAGAGATTGGGTCACTTTTTGTTCTTGCTCCTGGTGTCTCTTTCCTCTCAGCCGCCGTCACGTTCTTCGTGCGCTCCCAAGAATTTTTGCTTCCTCGGGTTTTAATTTCCTGTGCTCAGCCATCGGTATCTAGCATTTTACTCATCTAACCGATTGAATCGTGTTGCGTGCCTTGGGATTTCATCTCTGTGCGAGTGATTTATCTCGGTTTGCCTTGGTTTTTGTGCTGAGAACTAGTCTATTTTAATCTGGGCACTAGTTACTGAGTTGTGGCTGGTTCCTGCTCTGCGCAGTTTTGTTTTGCTTTTTGGTGCTATTCTTCATCTGTGCAGAGGCCTCGTGTTTCATGTATAGGCTTAACAATCTAGCTGCTGTATGGGTGCTAGTTTTCTTGGCTATCTCCTGCTGGTGTCAGGATAGGATTTTTTTAAATCAGAAAACATTTATAAATCTAAATGGGCCTCAACCCTCAATCTGCCTCAGCTCGGCCCAGCCCAGCACCCGCGTCACTGACCGGTGGGACCAGGCTGTCGACGCCAACTCCCTCCTCCCACTCCTGCCAGCGCCCCGCCTCGGCCCCACTTGACATCCTCACTCACACGGCCCTCTCCCTCTGACCGACCGGCCCTGCCTGCCGACGCTCCCTTTTCCGTCCGCCCGCTGACAGGTGGAGCCCACCTATCAGATTCGTCTTCTTCATTGGAAGGGGATCCCCCCTTCCTTTCCCAGCGATCCCTTTCCGTTTTCCCACCGCCGGCCGCCCGTGTTCGCCTGGATTCGCCTCGGATCGCCTTCCCTGACCGCCGACGACCCCATTCCATCTAAACCCGACACGTTTTCCTCGTGTATGGAAGCTTGGCCATGAGTTAGGAAACCCTCGCCAGAGATCATGGGAAGCCCTCGGTCCCCTTCCCATTTTATGCCGGCGAGCCCCCTATTTAAACCCTACCGGTCGCCGCCTTCTGCCCACACCACCGCAGCCGAGCTCGAGAGAAATCAGAGCGCCCCCACTCGGTTTTCGGATTTCTCTCCTGTTCCATCTCTAGCCACCGCTCGCCGCCGCCTCGGACCGCCTCCGTCCACACCGTCACCACCAACGTGACCACCGGAGCCCGCCCGACCTCGGCCACCCCTCGGTTGGCCGTGAGGACCTCCAGATCGCCGTCGCCGTTGAGCACCCGAGAAGTCCTCACCGTCTACCCTCGCTGCCGGTCGCCGTCCGTCGCCCATCGTCGCCGCCGAAGGTATGGTCGAGACCGCCGTCCTTCCCTCGTTCCATTTCCGTCGAGACCTAGGGCCTAGCCCCCTCGCCGTCACCGTCGCCACCGCACCCGAGCCCGCCGTCGCCGGAGACGAAGGGGGGTATGTGCCCCCTTACGCGCGTGCCGTGCCGGATTTAATCGTGGCCACACGTTCGCGATCGTAGCGCCCTGATTAAATCCCTATGGGATTTAATCTCAGCCATTGATCTGGTCAAAGGGGTACAGGGCGATCTCAGCTGTCGATCGTTACTTAAACCCCTGGCTCGATCTCGCACGTCCATGTCATACCGGTTCGATGCGTTTTAATTTGGACCGTCCATTTTCACTTAACCGATCCCGCCTCGCGCCTGACCGCTGGATCCAGATCCAACGGCTCTGGATCAACCGGTCCACATGCATAGTGACCCAGTCCACCATGGGCCTGGCTCACTATGGACTAAATCCCATTTTCTGTTTAAATAAAATTCCAAAAAAATGTTTAAACTTCCAAAATTCATAACTTGCTCATTTTAACTCCAAATTTCACCATTCAAATTTTATTAAATTCAGCATTTTATTCTCTACCCATTAATGCCATAAAAACAGTATGTCACTATTGCCCAAAATATTCTTATCAATTAAACAAATAAAAACCCCTTAGGGATAAAATTATAAATTCACAAAATAAATTGGAAAAAGCCTTAAAATCTAATCTTTAATGTTTTTCACCAAACTTTAGAATAATAAAACCTCATTTCACATATTAAAACCCCTAACACTTGTATGATTATTTTGTGATGTTTTATCTGTTTATTGAATGCTATGTTTATTTTTCCATATCGAGAAGACTACGAGTACGTCGAGGAGCCGGAGTTCTATCCTGAGGTTCCACCTTCCCCATTTGCTGATCAAGGCAAGTCACAACCCCCATTTTGAACATCATTGAGCCCATGTTTTCATAAATTATTGCTACAACTCATAGGATAATATTGCATTAGTCTAATCTCATGCCTTACACTATATTTATTAGATCCCCGTGCTTGTGTGCAAAACCAAGACATGCTTATTGAGCCTTAACTCCTTGTCACTCTACTATAAAATATTAGCTAGTGCCAATGTACCGACACAACTGCTATAGGATAAAAAGAATGAGTCGTAGATAGCTGGATTCTATTATACGTATTTCCCCGTTATTCTCGTCTCTGGACTCTATTGGAGTTGGCTATGTTATAAGTATGGTGGGTTCCGAGTGCAACCTAGGGCATTGGTTGGTCGCACCCGGGGCACTATAAGGACCGGTCTACGGGATTTGTTGCAAAGCACTTCCGTACTAACCACAAGTCTAATGGGTAAGTCCTAACTGGAAGTATGGAACAATCTGACTCGATGCACCATAGTGGAGGGGGCAAGGGGCAACCTGCGGGTGACTTGTACCGACGTGGCTCAAGTGGGGGTATGGTGTTGCTCGACGCGTCGGGGCACCATATGAAACCCATAAGAGGGTGCTGTCGGGTTGAGGAGGACCATATGGAAGGTTTTGGCACGAGTTCCCGTGGTATGTGTCATCTCGTTACACTTTGGTGTAAGTGATGAGTGCGTGCCTTGTGGGTACAGTGGTACACCTCTGATCAGAGTATTTAATCTTTTCGAAAAGCCGAGCCCATGGTCAAGGGCGGGTTGTGTGACTTCTCACAGTTAGTTTACAATTGTTTGAATGGTTGAGTTATTCATGGCATGTAAGGACTGTTGAGCGAGGTGGGGCTGACTGTACCCCTCGTGTTAGAAGATGATGATGCATACTCATGTTTACATTTCTATTATAATAACTTGATCTCATTAAATGCTTTTCCACTATCACCCCCGTTGACTTACACCACCAGAGCCCGTCTACTACGAGGATGAAGGTCTGGAGTAGCGACCCAGTCAAGGCGAGACTGGAAGGAGGCGTTCATCTAGGACTTTTGTTTTATTAGTTTCTCTTCATCTTTATTCATTTTTGTACTAATACGGTCTACGAACCGTGAAATGATTGCTCGTATTGTACGTGGTCGCATGATGAACGTCTTGGTTTATTGATTTTCTATGGAATTTCAATAAAGGTCCAGATTTATTAGACCAGGGCGTGACAAGATGGTATTAGAGCCGACTTGACTGTAGGAAGCCAAACCTACCTGACCCTAGGACTTATATTAGCCATATTTTCTTACAAAAATTACTTACCCTCTCATCTTCTGAGATTTTCACAAAAATTTTCTCTCTTTTGTAGATGTCGGTTCATACCATGAGTGGGACTCTTCACGACGAGGCCGGATTCATCCGCGAGCTTCGCATGCTCATCGTTTTCCTCGGATTTGAGCATGAGCCGATGTTTCACGGAGTTTTCCCCAACAAGGACGATAGCTATTGCGAGGTCACCATCGTCATCCAGCCTTCTACGCAGACAGCCCACACTTATCGAGGTGGAGGACCCACCTTCTTGGTTGCCAGTCACCGCACCACCCTTCAGGCCCTCACCGAGCTCCGAATGATCTATGACAGTGAGATCTACGACACGGACTATCGTTTCGTGCCCCTACACACTCTAGGGAGTCCCCACAATGTATACATCAGCACGCTCTCCCAGCGCCACTCCGTGGTTGGGCACACTGTACGCTTGTTGGAGGCGATGGATGAGCTCCACTATGAGGCACTACAGGATGCCAATGGACAGCGTGACACGATCGACTTCTACTGTCACTCTTTTGAGGATCTGAACCGCGAGAACAGAGAGCTTCGTCGCCGTGTCCAGCAGGAGCACCAGTTGGCTGCCGAGGCAGAGGAGTTGAGACGCCAGAATGAGCTCCTATGACAGAGCATCGCCGACAATGCACCTCTTCGCCAGCAGATAGAGGAGTTGAAGAAGGAACTAGAGGAGGTCGCCCCCCTTCCACCCCACAAGCGGAAATCGCTTCGGATCCCCACAGTGAGGCCTAAGAGGATTTCCCGTAGCGCACCTCCCACCGGAGCCTCCAGCTCCACGACCCTGACCATCTCCGCTGAGCCCGTGGTCGAGTCGTCCCCCGAGTTACCTTAGACGTAGTTTTTACGGTTGATTGTTTTCTTTTTATTGTTCTGGATTGTATTGCCACTCATGTCAAATATAAGGCATGGGTGAAGATTGAATAAAAGACATGAATGTAATCGTAAGGATAAAACATTTTTGAAATGAAACTTAGTATCATTTCCCCTAAGCGAGTGTTGTCTGTTTTGGAAACTTCAGGATGACTAACACCCAGGGCTCAGATGCTCCCCATAACGGAGGGGACAACGGTAACTTGCCCCAATGTGGAGCGACTGGGCAGAGGCAAGCCCCAGTCGCCAACCACACCACGTTGGCCGAGATGATGGCCAACCAAAATCAGTTGGTAGCTGCACTGTTGAACCAGATGCAACAGCAGCAGCAGATGCAAGAGCAGTAGGCTCAGTTTTTCCGTCTCCACCAACAACAGCCAGAGATACCACGCCCCACCACTCCCGCTCCTGCACCCACCTCTCAACTCTCGGAGTTTCTCCGAGTCCGCCCTCCCACATTCTCCAGCACCACCAACCCCATGGAGGCTGGTGACTGGCTGAGAACGATTGGGAAGAAGTTGGACCTCCTGACTTGCACCGAGCAGGAAAGGGTAGCCTTCGCTGCCCACCAACTCTAGGGTCCTGCCGCGGAATGGTGGGACAACTTGCGCGAGACTCTGCCCAAGGGACACGTCCACACTTGGGCTGAGTTCTCCGCCGCCTTCCGCGCGGCCCACATCCCCAACGGCATCATCGCCCAAAAGCAACAAGAATTTAGGGACCTGTAGCAAGGAAGTAGGTCCGTAACGGAATATTTGCATGAGTTCAACCGGCTGTCCCGGTATGCGCTTGAGGAAGTCCGTACTAATACAGCCAGGCAGTCTAAGTTCCTCCGGTGGCTGAAGGATGAGCTTTCCCTTCAGCTGGTCTCCGGAGATTACGCCAACTTTCAAAAGTTGGTGAATAAAGCAATTATTCAGGAGACCGAGCAAAACAAGGTCGACATGAAGAAAAAGAGAATGATCGCCTTCCGCCAGAACCAAGGCATGGTGCAGAGGCCCCGCTATGCACCTCCCCCACCGGCGCCCCAATATCATCCACGCCCGGTGTACCGTCCAGCACCACCCGCCACCAACACTGGAGCACGACATCCTCACCCCGCTCCCGCCGCACCGGCCGCTCCACCCGCCCCTACCAAGAAAGCAGAGGTCTTGCGCGACAAGCACGACAAGCCCGTGATTTGCTTCAACTGCCACTAGGAAGGGCATTACTCCCACCAGTGCCCCCACCCCAAGCGTGCACAAGGAGTCGCAACCAACCCTGCCGTCCACGCCCGTGTTAACCACGTCTCCGCCGAGGAAGCCCAGGCCGCACCCAAGATCGTCATGGGTATGTTCACAGTACATTTGGCCCTTGTAGTAGTATTATTTAATACTAGAGCTACACACTCCTTTATATCAACAACTTTTGTGGAGAAGAATAATCTGAACATATGTGAATTAGCAAGTCTAGTATTAATAGCCACCCCTGGTATACAAACCCAAGCACATTCCTATAGTCCAAGGGTATGGGTAGATATCCAAGGCACAATATTCTGGGCCGACTCCATCCTATTAGAATGCCAAGGTTTGGATCTTATTTTAGGAATGAATTGGCTCAACAAACAACAAGGTGTGATAAGATGTGCCCGGAGGCAAGTAACCATGACCAGTGAAGAAGGGACTGCTGTCACGTTCCAGATGCCAAGCCAGAAGTCCGGAAGACCTCGTCTACACCAGATTATTTTGGAGGAGATACCGGTAGTCTGTGAATACCCTGACGTATTTCCGGAGGATTTACCAGGGATGCTACCCAAAAGGGACATTGAGTTCCGGATTGATCTAGTACCCAGAACCACTCCCATATACAAGCGACCATACTGGATGGCCGCCAATGAGTTAGTTGAAATGAAGCAGCAACTTGAAGACCTTGAGAAGAAAGGTTACATCAGACCTAGCACATCCCCATGGGGAGCCTCAGTCATCTTCGTTGAGAAGAAAGAAGACAAGGCCAAGCGTATGTGCGTGGATTATCGAGCCCTGAATGAGGTGACCATCAAGAACAAGTACCCTTTACCTAGGATCGATGATCTATTTGATCAGCTGAAAGGAGCTACGGTATTTTCCAAGATCGACCTGCGATCTGGTTATCATCAACTAAGGATTCGAGAGGAGGACATACCCAAGACAACTTTTACCTCTCGCTATGGACTTTACGAGTGTACTGTCATGTCCTTTGGATTGACCAACGCCCCGACTTTCTTCATGAATATGATGAATAAGGTGTTTATGGAATATTTGGACAAATTTATCATGGTATTCATAGATGACATCCTCATCTATTCCAAGGACAAAGAGGAGCATGAGACTCACATCCGGTTGACCTTTGGAAAACTAAGGGAACACCAATTATACACCAAGTACAGCAAGTGCATGTTTTGGACAGCGGAAGTAAAGTTCCTTGGACACATCATCTCTGCCCAAGGTATCGCAGTAGACCCTGCCACCGTGGAAGTAGTTACGGATTGGCTGCCACCCACCAACGTATCGGAGATACGAAGCCTTCTTGGTTTGGCAGGGTATTATCGATGATTTATCGAGAATTTTTCCAAGATAGCCAAGCCTATGACTAAGTTGCTGTAGAAGAGAGAGAAGTTTGAATGGACTCCCGAATGTGAGGAAAGTTTTCACACCCTCAAGACCCGGCTGGTGTCAGCAACCATACTGACCCTACCGGATATCAGGAAGGACTTCCATGTTTATTGCGACGCATCCCGCCAGGGATTGGGATGTGTTCTTATGCAAGATGGAAAGATTGTTTCATACGCCTCGCGTCAGTTGAGACCTCATGAGCTAAACTACCCGACACACGACTTGGAATTGGCCGCTGTGGTGCACACCCTAAAAATATGGAGGCATTATTTAGTCGGAAATCGCTGCAAAATCTTTACAGATCACAAGAGTTTGAAGTATATTTTCACGCAGCCGGATCTCAACCTGAGGCAAAGGCGATGGTTGGAATTAATAAAGGATTACGACTTAGGTATTCATTATCATCCCGGCAAAGCAAATGTGGTAGCTGATGCACTAAGTCGAAAAGGATACTGCACCGTCATCGTGATTCAGGATCACGCACCTTTGTTATATAAGGAGATGGAAAAGTTGAATCTTGGGTTAACCACAGGAGCATATCTAGCCACCCTTGTGACCCGACCAATCCTGTTCGAGCAGATCCGACAAGCTCAGTTAGAAGATCCGGATATAGCCGCCATTAAGAAGAACAGGAGACAAGGCAACGCCCCAGGATTCTTAGAGGACGAGAATGGCACCATATGGTTTGGATCCAGGATCTGCGTGCCAGATAGACCAGAGATAAAAATCCTTATTCTAAGGGAGGCCCATGACACTCTGTACTCCATCCATCCCGGGAGTACCAAGATGTACCAGGACCTGAAAGAACGTTATTGGTGGGTTAGCATGAAGAAAGAGATTGCTTAGTTTGTCGCGGAATGTGACACCTGCCGACGAGTAAAAGCAGAACATCAGAGACCCACAGGACTCTTGCAGCCACAAAAGTGCTTGAATGGAAATGGGAAGAGATCGGTATGGACTTCATCACCGGACTCCCAAAGACCCAACTTGGATATGATTCCATACGGGTAATCATTGACTGGCTAACCAAAGTAGCTCACTTCATAGCGGTCAAGACGACCTTCAGTGGCCCTAAGCTAGCAGAGTTATATATGGCCCGCATCGTGTGCCTTCATGGAGTTCCCAAGAAGATAGTATCCGATAGAGGGAGTCAGTTTATGTCTCAATTCTAGAAAAACCTTCAAGAGGAGATGGGAACGAGACTAAACTTCAGCACCACTTACCACCCTCAGACAGATGGACAAACTGAAAGGGTGAATCAGATATTGGAGGATATGCTTTGGGCATGTGTCTTGGATTTTGGAGGAACTTGGGACAAGAGTTTACCGTACGCCGAGTTTTCATACAACAACAGTTATCAAGACAGCCTTTAGATGTCCCCGTTCGAAGCCCTATATGGACGAAAGTGCAGGACGCCCCTACTTTGGGATCAAACCGGAGAATCCCAAGTGTTTGGAATAGATATCCTTCGGGAAGCTGAAGAGAAGGTACGGATTATCAGAGACTGACTCAAGACAGCCCAATCTCGACAGAAGAGCTACGCGGACAATCGTCGTCGAGATTTAGCCTTTGAAGAGGGAGACCATGTCTACCTCCGAGTCACTCCTCTCCGTGGCACTCAACGGTTTAACATGAGAGGAAAATTGGCACCCCGATATGTTGGACCTTTTCCCATCATTCGACGCCAAGGCGAAGTTGCTTATCAGTTGGAACTGCCACCCTCATTGGCTGGGGTACATGATGTGTTCCATGTGTCCCAATTAAAGAAATGTCTTCGAGTCCCGACAGAGCAGGTAGACCTTCAGCAGTTGGACGTTCAAGAAGATCTGACCTATGTGGAAAAGCTCGTCAAGATTTTGGAAGTCAAGGAAAGGACCACCAGGAGCCGGGTCATCCACTTCTGTAAAGTTCAGTGGAGCAATCATCCCGTAGAGGAAGCTACATGGGAAAAAGAGGAAGAACTCAAGGCACAACATCCTGAGCTATTCGAGGATTGATCCGAATCTCGAGGACGAGATTCTCTGTAAGGGGGATAGGATTGTAACACCCCAAGATTTAAAAATAAATAAAATAAAGGAAATATATTATTCAAAGAATTTCAGGAATTATTTATTAATAGAAAATCCCAAAAGAGCCGTGTTAAAGCCAAACATGGAGAAATATTCAAAATTTCAACTTGGAAAATTTATGGTAGAATCTAGAGGTCAAGATATGATTTTAGCAATATTTACAAATTTTTATAAACAGTGATTCAACCCCTAATCAAACAAAGGAATTACTGGATTTATTTTAAATCAGAAAACATTTATAAATCTAAATGGGCCTCAACCCTCAATCTGCCTCAGCCCCGCCCAGCCCAGCACCCGCATCACTGAACAGTGGGACCAGGCTGTCGGCGCCAAATCCCTCCTCCCTCTCCCGCCCACGCCCCGCCTCGGCCCCACCTGACAGCCTCACTCACACGGCCCTCTCCCTCTGACCGACCGGCCCCGCCTGTCGGCGCTCCCTTTTCCGTCCGCTCACTGACAGCTTGAGCCCACCTATCAGATTCGTCTTCTTCATTGGAAGGGGATCCCCCCTTCCTTTCCCAGCAATCCCTTTCTGTTTTCCCGCCACCGATCGCCCGTTTTCTCCTGGATTCACATCGGATCGCCTTCCCCGACCGCCGACGACCCCACTGCATCTAAACCCGATGCGTTTTCCCCATGTATGGAAGCTTGGCCGTGAGTTAGGAAACCCTCACCGGTGATCATGGGAAGCCCTCGGTCCCCTTCCCATTTTACGCTGGCGAGCCCCCTATTTAAACCCTACCAGTCGCCGCCTTCTGCCCACACCACCGCAGCCGATCTCGAGAGAAATCAGAGCGCCCCACTCGGTTTTCGGATTTCTCTCCTGTTCCACCTCCAGCCACCGCTCGCCGCCGCCTCGGACCACCTCCGTCCACGCCGTCGCCACCAACGTGACCACCGGAGCCCGCCCGACCTCGGCCACCCCTCAGTTTGCCGTGAGGACCTTCAGATCGCCATCGCCGTCGAGCACCCGAGAAGTCCTCACCGTCTACCCTCGCCACCGATCGCCGTCCATCGCCCATCGTCGCGACCGAAGGTATGGTCGAGACCGCTGTCCTCCCCTCGTTCCATTTCCGTTGAGACCTAGGGCCTAGCCCCCACGCCGTCGCCGTCGCCACCGCACCCGAGCCCACCATCACCAGAGACGAAGGGGGGTACGTGCCCCCTTACGCGCGTGCCGTGCCGGATTTAATCCTGGCCGCACGTTCGCGATCGTAGTGCCCTGATTAAATCCCTACGGGATTTAATCTTAGCCATTGATCTAGTCAAAGGGGTACAGGGTGATCTCAGCCATCGATCGCTACTTAAACCCTTGGCTCGATCTCGCGCGTCCACATTATACCGGTTCGCGCGTCCACGGGATACCATTTTCACTTAACCGATCCCGCCTCGCGCTTGACCACTGGATCCAGATCCAACGACTCTGGATCAACCGGTCCATGCGCATAGTGACTTAGTCCACCATGGGCCTAGCTCACTGTGGACTAAATCCCATTTTCTGTTTAAATAAAATTCCAGAAAAATGTTTAAACTTCCAAAATTCATAACTTGCTCATTTTAACTCCAAATTTCACCATTCAAATTTTATTAAATTCAGCATTTTATTCTCTACCCATTAATGCCATAAAACAGTATGTCGCTGTTGCCCAAAATATTCTTATCAATTAAACAAATAAAAACCCCTTAGGGATAAAATTATAAATTCACAAAATAAATTGGGAAAAGCCTTAAAATCTAATCTTTAATGTTTTTCACCAAACTACAGAATAATAAAACCTCATTTCACATATTAAAACCCCTAACACTTGTATGATTATTTTGTGATGTTTTATCTGTTTATTGAATGCTATGTTTATTTTTCCATATCGAGAAGACTACGAGTACGTCGAGGAGCCGGAGTTCTATCCTGAGGTTCCACCTTCCCCATTTGCTGATAAAGGCAAGTCACAACCCCCATTTTGAACATCATTGAGCCCATGTTTTCATAAATTATTGCTACAACTCATAGGATAATATTGCACTAGTCTAATCTCAAGCCTTACACTATATTTATTAGATCCCCGTCCTTGTGTGAAAACCCAAGCCATGCTTATTGATCCTTAACTCCTTGTCACTCTACTATAAAAATATTAGCTAGTGCCCAATGTACCGACAGAACTGCTATAGGATAGAAAGAATGAGTCGTAGATAACTGGATTCGATTATATGTATTTCCCCGTTATTCTCGTCTCTGGACTCTATTGGAGTTGGCTATGTTATAGGTATGGTGGGTTCCGGGTGCAAGCTAGGGCATTGGTTGGTCGCACCCAGGGCACTATAAGGACCGGTCTGCGGGATCTATTGCAAAGCACTTCCGTACTAACCACAAGTATAATGGGTAAGTCCTAACTGGAAGTATGGAACAATCCGACTCGATGAATCATAGTGGAGGGGGCAATGGGCAACCTGCAGGTGACTTGTATCGATGTGGCTCACGGGGGGGGGGGGGTATGGTGTGGCTCGACGCGTCGGGGCACCATATGAAACCCATAAGAGGGTGTTGTCGGGTCGAGGAGGACCATATGGAAGGTTTTGGCACGAGTTCCCGTGGTATGGGTCATCTCGTTAGACTTTGGTGTAAGTGATGAGTGCGTGCCTTATGGGTACAGTGGTACACCTCTGATCAGAGTATTTAATATTTTCGAAAAGCCGAGCCCACGGTCAAGGGCGGGTTGTGTGACTTCTCGCAGTTAGTTTACAATTGTTTGAATGGTTGAGTTATTCATGGCATGTAAGGATGGTTGAGCGAGGTGGGGCTGACTGTACTCCTCGAGTTAGAAGATGATGATGCATACTCATGTTTACATTTCTGTTATAATAACTTGATCTCATTTAAATGCTTTACAATTATGCTTTTCCGCAAAATTAGCCACTATCTCCCTTGTTATTACTCTGCATTATATTTGCATCCAGTGGCTTGCTTAGTAGGTTTGTACTCACCCCGTTGACTTACACCACCAGAGCCTGTCTACTACGAGAAGGATGAAGGTCTGGAGTAGCGACCCAGTCAAGGCGAGACTGGAAGGAGGCGTTCATTTAGGACCCTTGTTTTATTAGTTTCTCTTCATCTTTATTCACTTTTGTAATAATACGGACTACGAATCGTGAAATGATTGCTCATATTGTACGTGGTCGCATGATGAACGTCTTGGTTTATTGATTTTCTATGGAATTTCAATAAAGGTCCTGATTTATTAGACCCGGGCGTGACAGGTAGCCTCGGTCCTTGTCTGTTCTGACTTCGAAGTTCTCACCTGCAACCTTCGCTCGACTGCTCCGAATCAGTTTTGACTCCATCAACTTTCGCACGCCAACTGCGAAGCAGGCTTCGGCACGTTCACTACAGGTTTCGACACTACGTACTTCAAATCCTGCTTCGTCAACTACAGGCTTCGCACCACACAAGCTTCGTCAAGTACCGAATAGGAGACAACTCTGAACAGTAAGACTTCTCTTTTTACTTGCACTCAGATTAATTACTGTGATGATTTAGTTCTTTGAAGTTTGATCTGCCATGTTTTAAATGCTTTGTTTATCTGCCTATTAGCACTGTGTTGGTGTCTTTTCGATTAGGACACCGATTGTTTTTAGGCTAGATCTTTTGTGGCTCTATTGATCTGTTTACCTTTCCTTGCTAAGTCTGTTGAGGTGCGTTGGGTGTTGGGAGTAGGCCATTGATTCAAAAGAATTTTTTAGGCGCCCATTCACCCCCCTCTGGTCGCTACTTTCGGTCCTACAAGTAGTATTAGAGCCTGGTTAGGTTTTTTCCATACCTTAACCGGTTCTAAACCCCAGTAGTGATCATGACGTCTCCTGGAAAGGTCCCGTCCTTGGAAGCTTATGGCTATAATTATTGGAAGACTCGCATGCGAGCCTATCTCATGAGCCAAAGCTCGGACATTTGGGACATTTGTGTTCACGCTACTTTCACCATATTGCCAGTTGCTGAACATAATTCTCTTGATATTATCGCCCAGCATCTAAACAACAACAAAGCGGTGAACATTTTGTTTTCTGGTTTAGGTCCCACTTAATTTGAGTGTGTGAGACATCTCACCACTGTGAGAGAGATCTGGGTTACCCTCCAGGCACACCATGAGGGGACAGCCCAAGTCAAGGCTCGGCTCTATCAGACCTACCGACGTGAATACGAAAATTTCACACAGAAGCCGGGTGAATCTGTTGAGGCTTTGTTTGGTCGTTTTCAGTTGATCATCAACAAGCTTCGGGCCAACAAGGCCGAGGGAGTTCAGTTAGTCTCAGATCATGAGCAGGCGCTCAAGGTTCTCCATACCTTGGACCCTAAGATCTGGGAGATCAAGGTATCCTCTATCATTGAGAGCACATCTGATGATACCTTGACAATTTCTGAGTTGTTTAGCAAGCTGAAGGCCACTGAGCTTGATACCCAGTTGAGATCAAATCTCACTAGCTCTAGATCTAAGACCCTGGCCCTCGCTACACCTTCTGCTGATCCCTCTTCTGTGACCTATGTCTTTTTAACAACCGGGTGCGTCGTGTTTACGACAAGAGAATGTTCAAAAGACACGGCACAAAGACTAGATGCTTTGAGTGTGGTGATCCAGGTCACTTTATCGCCGACTGCCCCAAGTGCAATGGTCATAAGAAGGGTACCAATGGTGGCTTCTACGACTCTGGCAAGCACGACAGTTCTTCCTTCACAAAGGGAAAGCCAAAAACTAGATTCTTGAGAAAGGCCCTGAAGGACTACCGGCATGAGAACAAGAAGCGCGACAAGGCCTTCTTCGCCGAGATGGAGAAGAGCTACTCCAAGCGGTCCACGTCTTCTTCCTCTTCATCGATCTCAAGCGATGAGGAGATTGTCATCAGGAAGGGGAAGGACAAGGACGATCGGGGACAGGCCGAAGAGCCGCTCACATCATCGCCGAAGATCCCACAAGAGCTTCTACTCAGTGGCTCTTGGGGATAAGGAAGAAAAGGGCTCCTCCGATGACTCCGACGACGACGACAATGAAAAGGTATCATCTTATGAACGAGAAATCGTTGATTTACTTGAAAGTAATCGTCAAGAGTTAAAATATCGGGAAAAACTGCTTAGAGGGGCTAAGAAGAGGATAGATGAACTGGAGAGTGAGCTTGCCATGGCCAATGGCAGAATTGAGAGTCTATCTTCTTCCCCTTGCTTGGGTGATAGCAGTGAGTGCCCTAAGTGTGAGGTGCTTCTGTGTGACCTAATGACTCTGAAGTCCATGTACACAAAAAGGGTTGATGAGAGGGACGCTTTGGCCACTGAGCTTGAAAGCGCTCAGCTGGAGCTGAAAGATGCTCATGCCACTGTCGTCGTGCCCTGTGCTGATTGCCCATCCCATCTAGCCAGTCTAGGTGAGCTAAAAGCCAAGGGTAATGAGCATTTGAGCGAGTTGGAGAGAGTTAGAACTGAGTTGGGGTAGGCTAGGCTAGAGCTTGAGGCACTATCAGTTCCACCCACTATCTGTGAGAACCGCTTGTCTCTTAGATTGGAGTTGATTAAGCAAAAAGCCGAGAAGTCTATCCAGGTTGATAGAGAGTGTGAGACCTGCTTGTCTCAGGTGGAGGTACTAGCTTCTTTGAGAGAGAAGCTAGCTGATGTCCAAAATGAGAACTTTTACCTCCGTTCAATCCTGAGTTGGGTGAGTGCCAGAGAGCCACAACTCGGCATGATGATCCAGCAGTTTAAGAGGCAAGATGGGTTTGGGGTAGGCTACACCTACACCAAGGCTGACTTTGAGAGTGCCATTAGTCGGGCAGTGGAGTGGAGTAAAATGACTCCTGAGCAGAGATACCCCAAGACTCACTCCACTGAGTCTTTCCAGGCTAGTTAGCCCAAGGATGGTGTGTTCCAAGAACAACCCAAAGCTCCACCCAAGAAGCCCATCTGGGTTCCAAAGCCCAAACACCTGCGCACTTCTCTAGACTCTCTTCCTGGACCCTCTCACACCAAGAAGACTACATCAAACACCACCAAGCCCAAGAACCCCAAGCCTCAACCACATCCCAAGAAGCCCACCTACCACTGTGAGCATTGTCAGAGAGACGGGCATCTTGTGGAGTTTTGCTTCAGGAGGAAGCGGGTTGAGAGAGCAGAGAGAGCTCGTGGTGGCCAGGAGCAGTTCTACCAGCAGGGTGGTAGACTGAGATTTCCTCGACGTGGGGAGAGGCTGGAGGCCAGGCCGCGTCGTGTAGGTGGTGGTAGAGGAGACGACTTTCATGCCCGTGCTCTAGATGGTGGTGTTCGAGCCGGCAAAATTCCAGGCCATTTTGGTTACGGTCCTGGACCTCGTGGCCGAGGTTTTAGGCAGAACCGAGGACCACGTTTTCAGCCGCGTTTTGGTCCGAACTCTTATGATGATTTCTGCTTTCTGTCTTTTGAGCGGATGGCTCGACACTGGTTTAGTTCTTTTGATAAACCTGGTGCTGGACCATTTGCTCCTCCTTACAACCACTGATTGTGCAGGATCAGGGACTGGAGGACGTTTGGATCATGGACTCAGGATGTTCTCGCCACATGACGGGACATCGCAGATGGTTCTCCAGTCTCTCTCCCCTGAGCTCCAAGGAATACATCACTTTTGGGAACAATGGTCAAGGGAAGGTACAAGGCATTGGCTCAATTCGCATCTCAGACCATTTCTCTTTGAAGAACGTTGCTTTTGTTGGAAATTTGAACTTCAATTTGATTTCTATTTCGCAACTTCTTGAGGATGGTTTGGAGGTTCGTTTTAAGAAGGACAGTTCTTCTGTGATTGATTCTAGAGGGTCTTTGATTTGCTAGATCTTACCTTTCGTTAAGGTTTTTCGGATTGACTTCTCTAGTTCTTTTGGCCCTTCTCGATGTTTGATTGCTGGATCCTCCTCTAAGCTCTGGAAGTGGCATAGGAGGTTGGGCCATTTGAGTTTTGATCTGCTAGTCAGATTGAGTTCCATGGCCTCATCCGAGGAATGCCCAAGCTTAAGATGTAGAAGGATCTAGTTTGCCATCCCTGTCATCACGGGAAAATGGTTGCCGCTTCTCACTCAGGTGACGACTTCATATCCGGGCGAGCTGTTACACATGGACACTATTGGTCCAGCTCGGGTATGCTCAGTCGGTGGGAAGTGGTACGCGCTTGTTATAGTTGACGATTTTTCTCGATTTTCGTGGGTTTTCTTCTTAGAGTCTAAGGATGAGACTTTTCATTTTGTTCATGACCTGATTTTGAAGCTGAAGAATGAGAACAATGGTCGGATGCGAGCGATTCGCTCTGACAACGGCTCTAAGTTCAAGAACTCTTAGTTCGTTAGCTTTTGTAGTGATCAGGGTCTTGACCATTAGTTTTCTGCTCCTTATACTCTCCACAGAAGGGCGTTGCGGAACGAAAAAACCACACGCTAGTCGAGATGGCCAGGATGATGCTCGATGAGCACATGACTCCTAGGCGTTTTTGGGCTGACGCCATGAACACGGCTTGCTATCTGGCCAATTGCATTTTTCTTAGAGCTTACCTAGGTAAGACTTCGTATGAGTTGCGGTTTGGCAGACATCCCAAAGTGAGCCACTTGCGAGCGTTTGGCTACATGTGCTTTGTGCTCAAGAAGGGAGGGCATTTGGACAAGTTTGAGTCTCGTTGCTGGGACAATTTTTTTGGCTATGCTTTGCATTCTCGAGGCTTCCGTGTTTGGAACCTCGACTCCCAGTAGCTTGTCAAGACTTGCGAGGTTTCTTTTGATGAGTCCTTGCCTTCTTTGACTCCTTCTTTCGAGCTTTCTGGAGATGGTGAGCTCGGAGAGTCCATCTTCGAGGAAGATGATGACGTTCCAGCTGTTGATGAGGGTGGACCTTCTTCACAGCTTGCAGAACCCACACCTTCTGAGACTTCGACTGAGGACAAGGGCGAACCTCTGATCACTTCTTCCACTTCGATCGAGCCCCCTCAGTCGAGTCCAGAGGTGCCAGGTGCTGACTCTGGTGAGGTGACTTCAGATCACCAGGGATCCTGAGCTGTTCAGCGTGATCACCCCTCAGCGCTCATCATCGGTGATATGTCTGAGAGGACATTGCGTTCTTCTATTGACTCTCTTGCTGTGTTTGATGAATCTGCTTTTGGTGCATCTTTTGAGCCCAGAGACGTTTCTCATGCTCTCTCTGATTCGAATTGGATTAATGCCATGCAAGAAGAGCTTGAGAATTTTGTCAGCAATCTGGTTTGGACACTAGTTGAGCTGCCACCTGGATGCAACCCCATAGGCACCAATTGGGTGCTCAAGAACAAGCAAGGTGAAGATGGGGTTGTGGTAGGCAACAAAGGTCGACTAGTGGCCCAGGGTTTTTGCCAGAAAGAGGGTATTGACTTTGAATAAACTTTCGCCCCTGTTGCCTGTCTTGAGTCCATTCACATTCTTTTAGTTTTTGCCGCATTGAAGGGTTTTAAGATTTTTCAAATGGATGTCAAGAGTGCTTTTCTGAACGAGTACATAGAGGAGGAGGTTTATGTTAGGAAGCCCCGGGTTTTGAGAACCCTAAGTTCCCTCGACATGTTTTTAAGCTGCAGAAAGCTTTATACGGCCTAAAGCAAGCCCCTAGGGCTTGGTATGACCGGTTAAAGCAGTTATTGTTGGGGAAGGGCTTTGTGATGGGTTCTGTGGATAAAACTCTTTCTTGCTCAAAGATGCTTCAGATTTCTTAGTCGCTCAGATTTACGTGGACGATATTATTTTTGGCGGTACTACTGATGCTCTTGTGTCCAAGTTTTCTGAGCAGATGCACAGTGAGTTTGAGATGAGTCTCATGGGTGAGCTCAAGTACTTCCTAGGGCTCCAGATCAAGCAGACCAAGGACGGCACCTTCATCCACCAGGGTAAGTATACGCGAGACATGTTGAAAAAGTTCGACTTTGGTGGAGAGCTGAAGCCTCAGATGACCCCAATGGGCATATCTGGGGGCAAGGACAAGGACAAGAGTGGCGTCAAGGTCAACGAGAGAGAGTTTCGAGGGATGATTGGTTCGCTGTTGTACTTGACGGCGATGAGGCCTGACATACAGTTCGCCGTGGGACTGTGCGCGCGCTTCCAGTCTTCACCACACGCGTCTCATCGGCAGGCTGTCAAGCGCATTTTCAGGTATCTTACCTATGCGCCTGATCTAGGTCTTTACTATTCAGCATCATCATCTCTTGATTTATCTAGCTTTTCGGATGCTGACTTTGGTGGGTGCCGGTTGGATCGCAAGTTGACTTCCGGTACTTGCCAGTTTCTTGGTTCGTCTCTTGTTTCTTGGTCTTCTCGAAAGCAGTCTGGAGTTGCTCTTTCAACTATTGAGGCTGAGTATGTAGCTTCTGCTAGCTGCTGCTCACAGTTGGTTTGGATGATTTCCACTTTGGGAGATTTTGGGTTGTTTTTCCCTTCTAGAGTGCCTTTGTTTTGTGACAGCACCAGTGCGATTAGTGTAGGCAAAAACCCGTGTCTCCATTCAAAAACCAAACACATTGATGTGTGCTTTCACTTTCTGAGGGATCAATATGAGAAAGGTGTCATTGACCTTGTTCATGTCGATACCCATCATTAGTTAGCTGACATTTTCACCAAACCCCTAGATCAGTCTACCTTTGAGCGTTTACGAGGGGATTTGGGTGTTGTGTATCCTTTTTAGAATATTTTGAGTCAGTTTTTCTTTCTTTACTCCTTTCTTGAGTCTTTTGTGTGAGTTCATCTCATGCATATTCACATATCACACTTTGAGTCTGCTTCTGTTATATGATTGATCTGCTTTACATAGTCTAGCTGGTACATGCTTTTGATTACTTGTTGATGATCATGTTTTGCTTCAGTTCATATGATATGTCTGATATCTATAATATGCATGGCTTTTTATGCTTTAAAATTGAAAAATGATCACTGTTGGCGTAAAAGATTACGCTAACAGGTTTCTGAAGCTTAGAAACTAACAAACGAAGTGTTTGTGAAGTAAAATATTTCAAGCCTCCGAAAAGGATAAAAGCTCAAAACAGTTCGAAGATGTGTATTGAATAACTCAGTATTCGATCCCTATTACAGAGTGAAACGGGGGGTATTTATAGGCCCAAACATTAAGGAAAAGACCCTTTTACCCCTCTGTTACAACCGACATAGTGGAAACTATTCGGTACCCTTAATAAGGCTAAAACGGTAAAAGACTAATCTAATCAGATAGAAGATAAGTCTTCTATCCTAGCTGGCAAAGAAGCTCTCTGAAGAGTCCATGTTCAAAGATATACTTCGAACTAGCCTTCGCCTTCATCCTCCGAACTTGATCCAAAGTACTCCCAGAGCTAAATGCTCTAAACCTTTTATTCAATCATCTGTCTTTGTCTTGTCATAACAATAACCCTGAAGATGGAGTATTTTCCCCCAACAGTAGCCCCTCGAATACGCTTCTCTGCTAGATCTGTAATGTTAGGAAAGCAGTATACGCAAGAAAAATAATCATGCGCAAGGGTTAACAAATTTAGTCAACCTCCGAAATATGCGGAGATTCAAAGCTTCGAATCGACTTCTAAGAAAATTATATTTGAACTATTTTTAGAATTAACTTAATAAGTTCGAAAGCTTTCTTAGACTTAGAAGAAATAGCCGTTACTTTTTTTAGCGGAAGTTACGCAATGCATTAACTTCGCAAAGTGTAACTATCAAGAATGTGAAACGGCCAATGTAAACGGTAAAAAATCGTGGGCCTAGGCTATAAATAGAGGACCCAGACCCTTCCCGAATACCCTTCTCACCACTTTCGTGCAAACAAGCCCTATCCTCCATTTTCCTTCTTGAGCAATCCATGTGATCTCATGGCGAAAACAAGCTTCAAGGTCCCTGGGGCGGCTTCAGCCCTTGCCCGGCAGCAGGTTGCGGCAGCAGCGGCGGCAGTGACATCAACGACGGCGACTCCAGCGATGGTAGTAGCAGCACCAATGGCGGCGGCAGGAAGAAATCCCCAAAACATTGGTCCTCATGATCTCCTCACAGCGTCCTCGAAGTATCCGGACCAGTCTTATCAACTGGGACCATCAACCTGCAAAAGAGAGTCGCTTGCCGCAGCGATAGAAGGAAAGATTAGCTCGGAGATCGTAGTCCGCAAACCTGGAAAGGAGGCCATTCCTTCGCCAAGGCCCAGAAAAGTGGTAGTCTTCGAAGCCTTCTTCGAAGCAGGATTAGGGCTTCTGGCAGTCGACTTCCTGTTGGAGGTATTGGATCTATTCCACGTCACCCTTCCTCAACTTTCTCCGAATGCAGTAGCACGCCCTTCCATCTTTGAATGGGCGCTGTGAGTCGAAGGTTGCGAAGGAAGAGCTGAGATCTTCGTAGCACTGCACAGAGCTTCTTGCCAACCCAAGACCTTCATAGGCCCCGGAGGTGAAAGGATGGTAGTGGCCTTCGGAAGCATCAACTTCCGGCTTCGGGATGAGTACGCTGTAAGATTTCCAGCGAAGGCCATCAATGCCAAATGGTACACAGACTGGATCCTCAGGTGGTTTTATGCCGAAGTTGGGGCAAGCAACCATCTGGCCGGACCCTTGCAAGACATCAACTTCCGAAGGGAAGCCTTGGTTCACCCAGATCCTGGTCAGCTCGAAGCTCGCCTTAGCCTGCTTCAAAGAATTAGTCGCCGCCTGAGCATGCGAGACATAGTGGAGGAATTCATCGGACTTCAGATTCCTCCTTTGATGGCCAACTGGCCTATTACCTTCGAAGAAGATCAGGAGGGCGACCTCCGAAAGATCTCTTTGAACTCGAGCCCTGCAGGTGACTTCGAAAACAACATGTTTCATATATATATATATTCATTTAATGAGATGACTAATGCCAACTTATCTTTCAGCTTCTCTGACTCCCATGACTTCGGAGCAAATTGTTCGGGCTTCGGAGAAAATCCTAGGAGTTCCGACTCCAGCTGAGAAGGAATGGAGAGTGAAGTTAGTGGGTACTTGGGAGCGATTCCACCGAGTATGGGGGGTACTCAGAATTGCTCCCCCTCCTCTTCCGGATTGGGTTCCTTCAGAACAAGGGCCGAAGAAGAGGAAAGCAGAGGCCGAAAATTCGACTTCTGCTAAGCCTCCGTCCAAGAAGGTAGCCCGAAAGCCGAAAAATGTCGCGCCTTCAAGTCCGATGGCTTCAGTCTCAGACTCCTATGAGGACGAAGGAAGACTCCTTGTTAGCTTAGTTGACGAGGATGAACACCGGGCGGGCGCAAACACTGGTGTCGACACAAACGCGCCAAATGTTCCAAGTAGCTCCGGGCAGGCTGGGACTTCGGCTGCCCGGCCGAATTCGCCGCGCGAAGAAGCCCCTATAACTGAAGGTGGAGTCGAAGTGGCGGTTGAGCCAACTCCAATTCCAGACGAAGCGATGACTGTAGCTCCCGAAGAGGCTCCGACAGTCAAACCTTCGGTTCTGAACTATGAGTCCAACGAAGACTTCGAGGTAGCTTTTAATCCTCCAAGCAGCCCGATGCTCACCCGCCGACAAGACTTCGGAGGTAAATTTCGCTCAATCCCTTTGTTCCTTTTTCCTGCAAAATTAGGCAATATATGCTACCTTTGTCTCGGCAGGTTCCGCTCCTATGGAAGTGGTTCCTCTCGAAGATACGGTTCCTGGGACCTCAACCTCCCCAACACCAATTCCAGAAGTCGCACGCATGGGACCTGGAAAAGGTAAAGGCAAAATGGACCCCTTCCCTACTCCAAATTCGGGATTAACTCCGTCTGAATCAATAGACGGGGGTCAATCTACAGAGGGGGCCATTCTACGGAGGTCTCTGAAGATGCGGCGCAGTGCTCTAACCCCTCGCCGAACGAAGACGATCAGAGGGCCTTGTCCATGCTCCCCCTCGTAGCTCCTTTCTTGGAGCGAAGGACCAAACTTCGGGCCCTTCTTGAGCCTTTGGACCGGGCCAACCGCGAAGTTGGGGAAACGGACTTGGTGGCCATCCTAAGCGAAGCTGAGGGTTCGGAACTCAACGCTGCCTTGGAGCGTGCAACGTACCAGGTACGAAGTATCTGCAAAATGAAATTAATCCTACCTACAAATAATTTCTCACCTTGCTTTTTCCTCTTTGCAGCAAATAGTTTTGGCCCGAGCGGTGGCTGTCTCGAACGAGCGTGGAAGCCTTCGCCTTCAGGAGGAAATTACTGCTCTCTAGAGGAATCTTAACATCTCCAAAGGTCGGGTTTCCCACTTAGACAAAATGGTTTCAGCAGAGCAGAGGGCCAGGAAAAACTTGGAAGCTATGAATAAAGAGCTCGAAGCAGAACAAATTGTGCTTCGGGCAGAGATAGAAAAGATGCGGACAGAGCATGCTATGGCGGGGGCTGAGCTAGTCAGGCTCCATGAAGAAAAGACTAAAGCTATAGAGGAGGCTAACAACATGCTTAGCCAGAAGAGTTCTCTAGCTATGGAGGAAGCTAGGCACTCCTGTGTAGTGGATGAGATGACTTCATCAAAGGACGCTTTAATTGAAGATAAGCTGAAATCAAAGAAGGTAGCTGCGGAGGTCATGAACCATCTCCTAAGTGTTCTGGAGTACATTGGTACTACTGGGACACTACCTTCGAATGACAATGTCCCCTTGTTGCGAAGGCTAAAAATGATCCAAGGAGCTGCGAAGGAGATGAAGACAGCAGGTATTCGGTATGGAGAGCTCTCCGGCCAAGTAGCTGCTCTCGGAGTACTTCGCTACTACGAAGATCTAGGGTTATCAATAACACCAGACTCGGGGGTGGCTCCCATTACCTTCGATGAAAACCAGCTTCTTAATCCTTCTAAAGACGTGGCTACAACTTGGCAAGCCTTCCAAGCTTCGTGGAGAGCCGAAGGTCGCACTGCAATCAAGGCTTGGATCGATGAAGGGCAACGTCAGAAGCAAGCTCGGTCTCAAGCTTCGAGCAGCCAGCCTCCGCCGAACCCGCAGGTCTTGCTTTGTTTTAGGATCCCAACTATGTAAAAACTTATGCTGTCATACATTATGAATGAAAATTTACTTATCATGTTTTTAGGCTTCTCAAACCCGTGTGGATGATGTCGAAGTGTTAAATGTTACCGAAGAAATCCACCTGTTATGGGCTACCTTCGATCTTTTAAAACTTCATAAACGACCTCGATTTTTAATTCCTCGAGATAGTTCCGGTGCAACTGTGCCCAAAATGTGTAAAGATATATTATCTTACATTAAAAAAAGAAGAAGAAGTTAACTTGGAAACTTCGTCTTCTGAAGACATTGCATGGTACGAAGATGACAGTATTGCTGAAGCTCAGGGGAAAAAACCTAAAGAACTTCGAAGCTGGGAAAGGAGCCCCGAACGACTTCGAACTTGGGCCGAACTTCAATAAGAACAGAAAGATTTTAGAGCTTCTAAGGGAGGTAGAAGAGTTAAACGCAAAGTTGTTAGAACTCCCGGCTCTAGAACTAGTCGTTCCGAGTTTAGTGGTAACTCTAAAGATCGAAGGGGTCTTCGATTCCCTCTCGGCATAGACACCGATTTCTCGTAATGTAATTGTAATTTGTTCGAATAATAAATATCGATTTTTAAAATTGTCTCCCTACTTCCTAGCCCCTCTTTGGGCGTAAGTAACTTTGAACTATAGTCAAAGATGGTTAGGCGCAAAGAAAAACGTAAGAGCACAATTTTGGAGGCTCGGGGCCCCTCAGCAATTTAAAGATTGATTAAAATCTTATAAAATGTCTTTGACTACTTGGAGTCTGAAAACTGGTAACTGAGTACCTTTTGTTTTGAAAGAAGTCGCTTCGGACAAACTTTTCGGACACTTTAGTGTCTGAAATGATTGGTCACTTTGCACTCTTTTCACAGATATTCGAAGCTCATGAGCTCAAACTCTGTTTTGTTTTGGACTCCTTCGGCTCTTTCTGCGAATGCTATCAAATCGGTGGTTTGGAATTCGTAGTGGTCTCCTTGGACTCTTTTTACGGATGCTTTCAAGCCGAAGCTTGGAATCCGCATTATTTGGTTTCCTTTGACTCTTTTTATGGATGCTTCAAGCCAGTGGCTTGGAATCCGTTTTTCAGTGACTTTCCCACCTCGTCGGAAACTTCGAACCAGTGGTCCGAAGTCCGAAAAAATGATTCAAATTAATGACACTTCCCTCCCAGCCAACTTCATTCTTCCAGTGCGTCCACTAGAAGTAGGAAGTGATGAGGGGTAGGCATTATCTGAACCATAAACTTTATTCGTTTAGGTGTTTACAAATGATTACAAAAATCCCCTATGCGAAATATCGCTTTAAGTGCTCCGCATGCCATGTGTGCATTAGCTCTTCACCTTCTAAAGTAGCTAGCTTAAAAGAACCAGGGCGTCCTGAACGGAGAATTATATATGGACCTTCCCACTTATTTCCTAGTTTCCCTGGTTCTATAACACTTCGCACAACAAGATGACCTAGCTTAAGTTCGTTAAGCTTGACCTTCAGATCAAACCAAGTCTTCGTCTGCTGATGATACTTTGATAAATTGGCGACAACTCGAAGTCTTATTTCTTCTGTTAAAGCAACCGAAGTTTGCCTTTCTGTTTCTATTTCTAGTTCGGTGCCGTGAAGGGATCCTCCTTTAAGCTCCGTCGGTGTCATAGCTTCGTCTCCGAATAATAGTATGAAAGGAGTGAAACCCGTAGACCTTGTCTGAGTTGTCCGAATGGACCATAGAATTTTCAGAAGCTCTTCGGTCCACAATCATTTTGCCAATCCCACTATTCTTCGATTCAGCCCTGACAAGATATTACCATTGGCTCTCTCCACAGCTCCGTTAGACTGAGGATGTCGCACTGCAGCAAAGCATAATTGGATGCCTAGATCTTCACAAAATTTCCTGAAGGGCTCTGCATCAAATTGTGTTCTATTGTCAACTGTTAGCTGCCGAGGCACTCCGAACCGGCATATGATATTTTTCCAGAAAATTTTTGTACATTATTTGAAGTGATAGCTGTTAGGGGCTCTACTTCGACCCACTTTGAAAAGTACTCAATTGCTACCACTGCGAATTTCATGTTTCCTTTTGCTATTGGGAAGGAGCCAATAAGATCCATCCCCCATCTGGCCATGGGCCATACTAGAGCAATGACTTGAAGAGCTGTTGGCGGGCGATGACTTCTTCGTCCCATCAACTGACAACCTTGGCAGGTGCGGACTAAGCTCTCCGCATCAGCTACTATTGTAGGCCAATAAAGCCCCTGGCAAAGTGTTTTTCCTGCCAAAGCTCGAGGGGCCAGATGGCTACCACAAAGTCCTTCATGAATTTCTCGAAGAATTTCTTGACCTTCAGGTTGAGATATACATCGGAGTAGAGGGGAACATACTCCGGCCTTGTACAAAATACCGTTGATTATATGATAATTTCAAATTCTGAGATTCAACCTCGAAAGCTAGGGCCCTTCAGGCAAATTTGCTTCTTCTTGCAACAATTCCATAATTGAACTTCGCCAATCTGTACTTGGAATGCAAAGGACTTCCACAGAAGGGATCTGTGGCACCGAAGTGTACTGAGTTCTTCGTAAAACGCCTCTTCTGGAATGTCCATAGCTCTGTCTATAGCTTTCGCCAAGATATCAGCTTGTGCATTTTCTGCTCTGGGTATACTTCGAATGGAAATCCCTTTAAATGCTGCTTCGATCTTACGGATCTCTTCCAAATATTTTACAAGATGTGGATGCCGAACTTGAAAACTCTTGTCCACGTGCCCTGCTACAATTTGAGAATCTATCTTAATAACAACTCTTGTAGCCCCTAAAGCACGTGCCTTTCGAAGTCCTAGCAAAATTCCTTCATACTCCGCTATATTATTGGTAGACTTAAAGTTGAGTCTTGCGGAGTACATTGCTTTTTGCCCTGAAGGCAAAATTATCACTGCTCCGTCGCATGCTCCAGATGCTTGGAAAGCTCCATTGGAGTAAATGGTCCAAATTCCTTCACTTGGCTTCTCCGGAGCACATGCTGCAGGGGGAGTCCACTCTGCCACAAAGTCCGCCAACACTTGTAACTTAATTGCTGTCCTTGCCATGAAAGATATGCCGAAGGGTGCTAATTCAACGGCCCACTTCCCAATTCTTCCTGTGGAGTCCTTGCTTTGGAGCATATCTCCTAAAGGATATGAAGTTGGTACAATCACATTGTGTGCCAAAAAATAATGCCTTAACTTCCTCGAAGCCATTATCAGAGCATAAGTGAACTTCTCAAGCTCGGAATATCTTGTTTTTGCTCCGGACAATGCTTCGGATACAAAATAGACTGGATTTTGTACCAACTTCCCGTTGAAATCAACCTCTCTAACAAGCACTGCACTGACAGCAGAGCCAGTAGCTGCAAGGTAGAGGAGTAGGGTTTCGTCTGCAATAGGCACCGTGAGTGTAGCAAGGTTACTGAGATAATTCTTAATATCTTCGAAGCTTTTTTGACACTCCGGTGTCCATGCGAAATCTTAGGACCCCTTCAATGCTTTGAAAATGGGCAAACTTCTCTCCATAGACCTTGCCAAAAACCTTCTAAGTGCTGCAAGACGACAAGTCAGCTTTTGCACTTGCTTTAAATTCTCTGGGGGAGCCATCCTTTGCAATGCTGTTATTTGAGTGGGGCTAGCTTCGATCCCTCTACTTGAAACTAGATACCCTAACAATTTTCCAGCCTGTGCCCCAAAGATACATTTTTCGGGGTTAAGACGGATCCCACATGCCCGAAGGCTATTAAATGTTTCTGCTAAGTCTAGGCTATGTTGGTGCTTTAAAGCACTCTTTATTACAATGTCATCCATATAGGCCTGTACATTGCGACCTAGTTTATGACCTAGAGCCTTAGCAATTAACCTCGAAAAAGTAGCCCCATCATTTCTTAAGCCAAAGGGCATTCTTACATAACAGAAGACTCCCGAAGGAATTACAAAGCTTGTCTTGATTTCATCTTCGCGCTTTAGCCAGATTTGATGATAGTCGGAATACGCGTCGAGGAAGCTTAATAACTCCGAACCAGTAGTAGAGTCAACAAATTGATCAATTCGGGGCATGGGATAGGGGTCACGGGGGCATGCTTTATTCAAAGATGTAAAGTCAATACACATGCGCCATTTCCCGGAAGATTTCTTTTTAACAAAAACTAGGTTGGCTAGCCACTCCGTATGGGCTACCTCTTTGATAATCCTAGCTTTCAACAATTTTTCCAGTTCACCTTTAGCGAGGATAGCCCTTTCCATAGATAGCTTTCGGAGTCCTTGATGAACAGGCCGAGCCTTCGGGTTCACAAGTAAACTATGCTCAATAATGTCCCAACTGACTCCGGTAATGTCTTCATCAGACCAAGCAAAGACATCTAAATTCTCTTCAACTACTTTCTCTAACGAAGTAGCGACTTCTGGAGGCAAGTCTTAGCCAAACTGAAATGAATATTTCTTGCCATCTTTGACAATAATCTTTGTTGCAATCTCCCCTTCAGGGCTTGGCCTTGGGAAGGACTTCTTCGAAGATTCGCCAAGAGCAGAAAAAACCTCCGGGTTATCTTGCACGCTGTTCACCTGTCTCGGGTCAAGAGGAGGGCCATGACCATACTCCACTCTTCGCGCGGTGGCCTGATCTCCGAAAACAGTGAGCACTCCCGCCTGTGTGGGAATCTTCATACACAGGTAATTATGATGCGCCACAGCTTCGAATTGATTCAGCATGCCCCTTCCGAAGATAACATTGTATGCATACGGGGCATCCACAACATCAAAAATCACTTCCTCCATCCTGGCCAGTAGCCCCTCTCCAAAGGTAACTTCCAGGACAATTTGGCGAGGGCATCGAGAGGGGGTCCTGCGAAGCCTTGCAAAGGATAGGCTGCTAGGAGGAGATGCTTCCTGGAGATGCAGAGTTGATCAAAAGCTTGGACAAAGATAATATCTACCGAACTCCCTCCGTCGATTAGCACTATCCGGACCTCAGTCCCTGCTATGTCGGCAGTGATGACGAGTGGGTCTGCATGTGGAAACTTTATACCAGCTACATCATCTGCAGAAAAAGATATCGGCACATGGGACCATTCAGGCATAGCAGCTGCAGATGAAGAGGTTCCAATATGGCCCACTTCTCTGACATATTCTCTTCTCTGCCTCTTCGACATGCTTCTGAGGGTTCCTCCTCCAGAGATGGGGAGGACTTCTCTTTTCCCTCGATCTTGACCATCTTCCTACTTCGGAGGTGGCATAACATTGACCACCAGAGGCCTTCTCGCAGGATCGAAGTTCTCTATACGTGTCACAGCCTGGACAGGCTCCAGATGCACCTCGGTTGGAACTCGGTCAGAAGTGCCTCGACCCAAAGTTCTTTCTAGGTATTCGCCTCTCAAAGCAAGTATAGACTTACACACATCAGTTGCATGACTTCGATTCTCACCATGGACACAGTAGAAGAAGGCCTGGGCTTTGCCAGCTGGCTTTCCTGGCAGCCTCCAGCCGCTGGTCTTGCTTCCTGAAGGCTACGAAGTCCTTGGGGCAAATTTCTGTGGGGGTGCAATGTTCAAGACTTCTGAACGAGGATGCTTTTGCCCCCGACGCCTGTCGTGTTGAACTACGAAGCTAGGTGCCTGTGGCTGTGTTGAAGTCTTTACTTCCAACTTGACTTCTTGCAAGATTGATGGGTTTGCGGCAGTTCTTCGAAGCCATCCCTCTTCTGACCTTGCATACTCTTCGAAATAAGACATCAACTGAGCAATAGAAGATATCTGCTTCTTGTGAAGTTTATCAAGGAGGCCCGCATGGGTAACTCCCTCTCGAGCTGTGTCAACTACAGAAGATGTAGTTAACCCTCGAATTTGTGACTTCGTATGAGCGAAGCACTTGAAATACTATCTTAAAGTCTCTCCGGGGAGCTGCTTCACCTGGAAAAGACTTCCTGTTGACATTAGGGGTACGAAGGTACCCTGAAAATTGCTTACGAACTTCCTCCTCAACTGCTCCCATGTTCTGATTGATCCTGGCTTCAAAGACCAGAACCACCGCAGTGCCACTCCTTTGAGAGCTAGGGGAAAACATTTGGCCATAGTGTCTCGCACTCCCCCACTGGCTTCAATTGCCAATGCATAAGAGCGGGAGAACTCCCCAGGATCTTCATCTCCGGAATATTTACAAAGCTTCAAAGTTTTGAACTTAGGGTCGAAGCGTACTTTCTGCAACTCAGGATGTAGCGGAGATTCAGTGTCAAAGGAAGCATTCTCCGGAGCTTCATGATAAGGAAGTTCATCATCTTCGGGCACTTCAGGGATGATCGGGGCGGTCTGAGAACGAAGCCTATCTGCGGCTTCTTGACGCCACCTTGCTACTTCAGCCTAGAGACTGGCCATTTGAGCGGCCATATCGCCAATACCGTCTTCATCTCCTCCGGAAGGACCTTCCGGGTCTTGAGAACTGTAGGTGTCAGTTCGAAGTGGAATCGGAGCTGGAGAAGGGACTCTGGCTGGCCGAAGTATAGATGGAGTTTGTTGGGGGAAAATATTCCATCCTTAGGGTTATTGCAGTAACAACATAAAGACAGATAATGGATTCGAAGGTTTCCAACATGCATCTTCGGAGATGCCTTGAGTCAAGCTCGAAGTATGAAGATAGACCTTAGTTCGGAGTATATCATCGAACATGGACTTTTCCAGGATCTTCTTTGACAGCTAAGATGGAAGACTTATCTTCTTTCTTGTTAGATTAGTCTTTTACCATTTTAGCCCTATTGAGGTCACCGAATAGTTTCCACTATATCAATTGTAATAGAGGGGTACAAAGGTCTTTTCCTTAATGTTTAGGCCTATAAATACCCCCCGTTTTGCCCTGTAAAGAGGACCAAATACAAGTTATTCAATACACACATTCGAACTATTCTAAGTTATTATCCTTTCGGAGGCTTAGAACAGTTCACTTCGCAAACACTTTGTTTGTTAGTTTCTAAACACCAAAAACCTGTTAGCGTAATCTTTTACGCCAACAGTTGGCGCCGTCCGTGGGGAACCTAGTCCAAGAAACTTCGTTCCCTACCAACTTCTTACATCATGCCTCCTAAGCGGAGTGCAACTCGTAACCCTGTTCGGAGGTCCCCTCGGACCTCCGGAGGGGCATCTCCCGACACTGTTGAGGTCGGAGGACCTTCGACGTTTCCTCCACCTCAAACTCCGGAAGGGGTTCCCATTCCTCGAGTATACGGAGTTCCTCTGCCAACTCCATCCATACTTCGACCACCCGGAGTTCCTCTTCCACCTCAAGTTCCACTCCGAACTGATCCTCTGAGTTCTCAAGACCCGAAAGATCCTTCCGGAGGAGATGAAGACAACCTTGGTGATATGGCCGCTCAAATGGCCAGTCTCCAGGCTGAAGTAGCAAGATGGCGACAAGAAGCCGCAAACAGGCTTCGTTCTCAAGCCATCCTAGTTATTCCAGAAGGCCTCGAAGACGACAACTTCTCCGGGTCTCGGTGACGGGATAACTTCCTTTCCAGGTTTGCGGATCATAACTCCCGAACTAATTTTGCCCTCTACTGCGGCCGCCAGTGATTCTCTTTTGCAGGTTGAAGGCCCCAGTTGGAAGGATTGATCCATGTATTTTGTTGATGCCGGGAAGAGGCCTTGATCGCTAACATTTTGGGGATTTCCTCCTCCCGCCGCCATGGTTGTCGCTGCAGGTGTTGGAGCTGCCGTCGCCAATGACGTAGCCACTGCTGCAGCAGCAGCCTGCTGTCGAGCCAGGGCTGAAAGTGCTCCAGAACCTTTGGTTTTCGCCATTGAAACTACTGAGTTGCTTTGGAAGAAGAATGGAGGCTAGGGCTCAAAGAATGGCTTGTTTGCAAGAAAGCGGTGGAAAGGTACTCAAGAAAGGTCTAGGCCCTTTATTTATAGCCCAGACTTTACATTTTTTACCATTTGCCCATGCCGTTTCGCATTCCTAACCGTTACTTTGCTCCGAAATTAAAGCATTCCGTAACTTCCGTTAGAAGAAAGAAGCTAACGGCTATTTCTTCTAATTCTAAAAAGGCTTTCAAACTTCCTGAGTTAGTTCTAAGTTACTTCGAATATAATTTTATTAGAAACTGATTCGTAGTTTACACCTCCACATAGTTCGGAGATGGTTTAATCTGCTAACCCCTATGCATGATTATTTTTTCTTGCGCATACTGCTCTCCTAACATTACAGATCTAGCGGAGAAGCGTATTCGAGGGGCTACTGTTGGGGGAAAATATTCCATCCTCAGGGTTATTGCAGTAACAACATAAAGACAGATAATGGATTCGAAGGTTTCCAACATGCATCTTCGGAGATGCCTTGAGTCAAGCTCGAAGTATGAAGATAGACCTTAGTTCAGAGTATATCCTCGAACATGGACTTTTCCAGGATCTTCTTTGCCAGCTAAGATGGAAGACTTATCTTCTTTCTTGTTAGATTAGTCTTTTACCATTTTAGCCCTATTGAGGGCACCGAATAGTTTCCACTATGTCGGTTGTAATAGAGGGGTACAAAGGTCTTTTCCTTAATGTTTAGGCCTATAAATACCCCCCATTTTTCCCTGTAAAGAGGACCAGATACAAGTTATTCCATACACACATTCGAACTATTCTAAGTTATTATCCTTTCGGAGGCTTAGAACAGTTCACTTCGCAAACACTTCGTTTGTTAGTTTCTAAACACGAGAAACCTGTTAGCGTAATCTTTTACGCCAACAGAGTTGGGGGAGGAACTTCGTATGCTCGAGGAAGGGGAATCCCTTCGGGGGTCTGAGGTGGAGGAATTACCGAAGGTCCTCCGACCTCGATCGTGTTCGAAGATCTTACTCCGAAGGTCCGAGGCGACCTCCGAGTAGGACTACCACCTGAACTCCGCTTGGGAGGCATGGTTTGAGATCTTGGTAGAGAACAAAGTTTTTTGGACTAGGTTCCCCACGGACGGTGCCAACCGTTGGCATAAAATATTACGCTAACAGGTTTCTGAAGCTTAGAAACTAACAAACGAAGTGTTTGTGAAGTAAACTATTTCAAGCCTCCAAAATGGATAATAGCTCAAAACAGTTCGAAGATGTGTATTGAATAACTCAGTATTCGATCCCTATTACAGGGTGAAATGGGGGGTATTTATAGGCCCAAACATTAAGTAAAAGACCCTTTTACCCCTCTATTACAACCGACATAGTGGAAACTATTCGGTATCCTTAATAGGGCTAAAACGGTAAAAGACTAATCTAATCATATAGAAGATAAGTCTTCTATCCTAGCTGGCAAAGAAGCTCTCTGACGAGTCCATCTTCGAAGATATACTTCGAACTAGCCTTCGCCTTCATCCTCCGAACTTGATCCAAAGTACTCCCGGAGCTAAATGCTCTAAACCTTTTATTCAATCATCTGTCTTTGTCTGGTCATAACAATAACCCTGAAGATGGAGTATTTTCCCCCAACAATCACCATTGCTTCTGGTAACTAGCATGTGTAGGCTGAGTGCATTTGCTATCTGTTATATACCTTGTAGCTAGATCCTTACTTAGCTGCAGATATGCAACTTGGACATCTATGTGCCTTAACATGGAAAATGTGCTATAAAAATGATAAAAATCAAAAATGAATGAAAATTCCATGCCTTTTTGTGCTTAAGTTGAAAAGATCCAGGTGGGTTTTCTTTGTCGCATTGCATTGTTCTGGACTGCTTACCATAGCACTTTGGTATGAACTAGGATAGTGTAATGTATGCCAAGACCAATGTCTTAAGCTTCTGATGGTCCAGTTCTGGCCTAGGCTTGACTTGGTCGGTCAGCATAAGGTTTGACATGCAAATAACCCCTGGCAAAAATGAAAAAAGAAAACGAAAAAGCCTGAAAATTAAAAAGATAACAAGTTTGCTAAAGCACTTTGTTTTGGACAATGCTTATCTTGGTAGTTATCAGTTAGCTTTTGCATCTCATGCTTTACCTTGCATGTCAACTAGAAAATGTGTCTTAGACAGTTTGTCTTTTGCTTTACCTGTTAGATGTTGTAATTGCAGTCAATCATATCTGAGAAGCATGCTTTCTACACTCCACCTGCAACCCAGTTGCATTCATTGCATATTTTGAGGGGGAGTTGCTTTCAGGGAGAGTCTATGTCTCTTTAGAGTGCATTTGGTCTCGCTTGATGAGTTCAGTTGTCAACAAGGGGGAGAAATTTTTGGGAGAAGAGTTTAAGGGGGAGTTTTGGATTTCTCTGGGATTTGTTTCAGGGGGAGTTTTTGTCCCGATTGTCCTTACTCTTTTGATATCCTTGTTGATTATTCTGGGATTGCACTCATTTTGAGATTTTACTTTTGGTTAACCATAATGACCGCTTTCTTGCTTTTGTTTGGCTTTTGGTCATTAGGGTTAAACTTTTGTTTTATTTTCTTCTTCTGTTTTCTTGTGCTTTGTTTTCATGTTTCCACATGTGTTCGCAGGTACTAGAGAGCTGATGAAGAAATGTGTTGACAATGCACTCATCAAGGGGGAGATTGAGGAGCCATGGTGAAGAGCGTGGGCCTCATGGCTCCAGATGTGATGAGTCATTGTCAACGGAAGTCAAAGAGGACTGATGAGGAGAGGAGACCTACTGCGTCTGGGCCGCGTGTGACTCAGGTATAAGGGCAACGAGTGACTGTCGGGCAGAGGGGCTGCAAAGTCGGGCTGGCCCAATCCAGGTACATGGGCTAGGAGCAGCAGAGGATCCACGGGGCTGTTGACCAGGATTGACTCAGGTACACGGGCAGCGAGTGATTGCCGGGCTGAGAGAGCTGCGGAATCAGGCCGGCCCAATCCAGGTACCTGGTGCAAAGTCGGTGGATGCTTTGTCAGTTTCGGCGCAAAACTGACGACCGCTGATCTTGGATCGGACTGTCTTGGAGTGAAGCCGTAGTCGCTACGAAAGCTCCACTTCCGGATAAGTCATCTGTAAATAGGAGTTTACTATTTTGTCCTTAGGCCCACAGTCAGTCAGTCGAGTATGTAAAAATATCCTAAGGGCAGTTTGGTCTTTTCTATTTATTTCAGCGTCTGTAAAAAAAACCCTAAGGGTCTGTTGGAATATTCCTAGGCTATTGGGCTGCCTATAAATAGGGCCCCAATCCCTAGGGTTAGGGTTACCCTTTCTGAAATCACTTTACTAATCAAGAGATTGGGTCACTTTTTGTTCTTGCTCCTCGTGTTTCTTTCCTCTCAGCCGCCGTCACGTTCTTCGTGCGCTCCCAGGAATTTTTGCTTCCTCAGGTTTTAATTTACTGTGCTCAGCCATCGGCATCTAGCGTTTTACTCGTCTAACCGATTGAATCGTGTTGCGTGCCTTGGGATTTCGTCTCTGTGCGAGTGATTTATCTCGGTTTGCCTTGGTTTTTGTGCTGAGAACTAGTCTATTTTAATCTGGGCACTGGTTCCTAAGTTGTGGCTGGTTCCTGCTCTGCGCAGTTTTGTTTTGCTTTTTGGTGCTGTTCTTCATCTGTGTAGAGGCCTCGTGTTTCATGTATAGGCTGAACAGTCTAGCTGCTGTATAGGTGCTAGTTTTCTTGGCTAGCTCCTGCTGGTGTCAGGATAGGATTTTTCTCTCTCGAGCTCTGGTGCTTCCTTGTAGCTTGTCTGCCAGCATCCTGTTCGAAGTCCTGCTTTTTGGTCGAAGCTATTTCTGTTCGGAGTATAGGCTTCGTAGGGTTTGTGTTTTGAAGCTTCGTACATTTTATCCCTCTGGCTAATCGAAGGCTACTGCTTCGTCATAGCTGTATGACCTTCACGGCGTAGCAGACTTCGCTGTTTCTAGAATTAAACTTAAAGGCTTCGCTGGTGCTTTTGAGGGTCATGCAGTTTGAGGCATAGCTTCGAAGTATTGCTTGTTTTGGTTCTGTGTTTGTCTCATTCGAAGTCCAATACGAAGGTACTTCGAAGCCGAAGTTTTTCCTTGAACCAAACTCTAACAGACTTTGGCTTCTTCGAAGTAGGCCTCGATTGGTTCTTCCCTTGCATACTTCGGAAGTTTTCTTGCTGTTACCTAGCCTCGCCTTACATATTCCGAAGCCCCTCACGTGATTCCTATTTGTTCACTGTACAAGTGAAGTTTGCGTGTCTAGGTTTCGATTTTATGTGTTAAGATCCAAATCTTCGAAGTGTGCTTTTTCGAAGTAGGCTTCGACAGCAACATACTCCGGGTGTTTTTCTGTTGTCCCGATTAGAAGGTAGCCTCGGTCTGTGTCTGTTCTGACTTTGAAGTTCTCACCTGCAACCTTTGCTCGACTGCTCTGAATCAGTTTTGACTCCATCAACCTTCGCACGCCAACTGCAAAGCAGGCTTCGGCACGTTCAGTACAGGCTTTGACATTGCGTACTTCAAAGCCTGCTTCGTCAACTACAGGCTTCGCACCACACAGGCTTCGTCAAGTATCGAACATGAGACAACTCTGAACAGTAAGACTTCTCTTTTTACGTGCACTCAGATTAATTGCCGTGATGATTTATTTTTGTGAAGTTTGATCTGCCATGTTTTAAATGCTTTGTTTATCTGCCTATTAGCACTGTGGTGGTGTCTTTTCGATTAGGACACCGGTTGTTTTTAGGCTAGATCTTTTGTGGCTCTGTTGATCTGTTTACCTTTCCTTGCTAAGTCTGTTGAGGTGTGTTGGGTGTTTGGAGCAGGCCATTGATTCGAAAGAATTTTTTAGGCGCCCATTCACCCCCCCCCTCTGGTCGCTACTTTCGGTCCTACACTCTAGACATGCAACAGGTGCAAAAGTCTCAGTAAAATCAATCCCTTCTAATTGAGAATAACCCTGAGCTACAAGTCTAGCCTTGTTTCTAACTACAGTCCCATCCTCCCCTTGTTTGTTTTTGAAAATCCATTTTGTTCCAATGAAATGAACATTTGGTGGAGGATCAACTAAAGTCCAGACTTGGTTTCTCTCAAAATTTTCAAGTTCTTCATGCATGGCATTGATCCAACTAGAATCAAAAAGTGCATGACTAACATCTAAGGGCTCAAAAGAAGTAACAAAAGCAGAATCAATGAAATGAGCATGAGAACGTGTTACCCTTTGATCAAGCTCACTAATGATCTGCTCGGGAGAATGCATGCTTTGAACGTGATGTGGATCCTCACGGCGGGATGCAGTCTCCCCCTCAACTTGTGCGTTGGAGTGGTCCAAGATGACCGATGTCGAGGCAGTTGCTTCGGGACCTTGTGCTGAAGTGGTTGAAGCGGGGTCGGCTTCGGGGGTTGATGTCGAGGGTAGTAGGGGTTCATCCTCGAAGTCTCCGGGATCTTCTTCTTCGAAGATGGTCTGCTCCATGTCATGTACATTTGCCTATTCAAACGTGGAACTAACAGAGGGGGTTGATTCATGAAAAGTCACATCACATGACTCGATGACGGTGTTAGTCTCCAAATTATAAACACGATAAGAATGACCATGTGTAGTGTAACCCAAAAAGATCCCGTCGGAAGAGCGCGACTCAAATTTATCCAAATTTCCACGTTTTAGGATAAAGCAACGACAAATAAAAACTCGAAGATGAGTAACTCTGGGCTGTCTCCCAAAACGTAGCTCATAAGATGTCAAGTTCAAAATTGAGCACAAGAAAATTCGGTTTGAGATGTAACAAGCAGTGTTCATGGCCTCAGCCCAGAATTTCCTAGGAGTCCTATGCTCATCGAGCATCGTCCTAGCCATCTCAACCAAAGTGCAGTTCTTTCTCTCAACAACACCGTTCTGTTGAGGAACTCGTGGAGCAGAGAATTTATGCTCTATGCCATGCTCCATGCAAAAGTCAACAAAGAGACTGTTCTTGAACTCAGTGCCATTATCACTTCGAATGAATTTCAATGCACCAGGGAGTTCAGTGAAAAGTCTCAAAGCCAAGCTCCGAAAGTGTGAAAACACTTCATCCTTGCTGGAAAGAAAGAAGACCCAAGAGTAGCGAGAGAAATCGTCGACAATGACTAACACATACCACTTGCCTCCTAAAGAACTAACCCGAGAAAGACCTACAGTGTCCATGTAGAGAAGTTCTCCGGGTTGTTCAGTCATCACCGTGGTGACTGGCGAGTGCGAAGCGGCAATCATTTTTCCATGTCGACATGGAGCGCAAACTAAATTCTTCTCAAACTTGAGCTTGGGCAATCCTCGGATCAGACCTAGAGCACTCAGACGAGCAAGCAACTCAAAGCTCATATGCCCTAGTATCCTATGCCACTTCCAAAGCTCAAAAGTCGAATGTACAACAAGACAGTGAGAAGAACCAGATGACTCAGAAAAATCAGCTCCAAAAACTCTCCCAACTCTAAAGATCTTATAAACCACAACGCCATCAGAATTGAGTACTTGCGAAGTATCGCGATGGAATCGCACTTCGAAGCCCTCATCAAGCAATTGAGATACAGAAAGCAAATTGTATCCCAAGTTTTCAACCAAAGCAACATCTTTGAGAGTGAAATTCGAGTTGATTCTTACCACACCTTTACCTTTCACTCTACTCCTTCTATTATTGCCTAAGGTGATATGTTCCTTTTGCTTGGTTGTTGTGAGGCTGGAGAACCATGTTGCATCTCCGGTCATATGGCGCGAACAACCAGAGTCCATGATCCACGTGCCCTCCAAGCCTTGTTCCGGCGCCTACACATGATAAGAAAATCTCGATCGCTCAGTGCTGGGGTGAGTGAATACATGACGAGGCATACAACACTAAGTGATACGAGTAGTAGGCACAGTAAAAATAGACCGTCTACGCACAAGATAATCAGAATGATGCAAAGTGCGAGGTCTACCTACATGCCGTGACCCAAATGCATGACGAGGTTTCCTACTCTGATGAGGTACACCGCTACTCGCCCGAGGTCTACCACCATATGGAACATGGTGAACACCTCGAGGAGCAAAACCTCTCCAAGAAGTACGAGGAGCCTCGAAAATAGGATGTGAGTACAACTCAGGCTGATGCATACCTCAAGATGGGTAATGCATGTCCTGGAAACTCATCGCCTAAGAGCGTCGCTCATCCTTGATGCGACAAAAATAGAACCCAACCAGATGACCCACCCGCTGATAATAGGAACAATGAAAAACTCTCCTAGGGGCACTCTCATGGGTCATATGAGCAACTCTCATAGGCTGCTTGGGCTTCTGCTGTTTGGTTTTCTTGGGAGAAATTTTCTTGGCATGAGGAGTGGTTTTCTTTGGGATTTGAGTAGGCTTTTTGGCTGATAGAGTGTCTAACAGAGCTCTCTTTCTCTAAGGTAGTGGGTGAGGTAAAAACAGTTTTGTTTTCACTATCTGAAGGAATCCTCTCAAAACCCAATCCTAGAGCTAACCCTGCTATGTCAGCACACATCTTGGTTTTGGCCAAGAGCAAGTCCATCCTACCCTTTCTCTCAGTGCATTTGTTAACCACAGAAAGAAGGTACTCATTCTCAGTCATAAGGTTTTCAGCTCGCTCTCTAACAGTTCCTAGCTGGTCCTTAAGGGTTATGCAAGTGTCACACACAGGTTGCACATCCTTAGAACTACTGGCCCTCTCCAATCTAGCCTCTAAATCATGAACATGCTTATCACGTAAATTAATGCTCTCACATAATAAAGAACAGTTCATGCATTCATTGATATCATGAGAACTAGAATCAACCATCAAAAGCTGCTTCTGTGCAGTCTCAAGCTCAGAAAGAGTTTGAGCATGCACAGAACGCAACTGAGCAAGCTCACCCATGATAATAGTGCAAGATTCACATTCAGCATCATTAACCCTAGACTTAAGCATGGCATAATCAGTAGAAATAGATTCTAGCCTAAGTCTAAGGTATTTTCTATCTCTAGCGGCTTGCACAAGTAACCTATCCTGACCAAGAACTACTTCATTCAGTTCAACTAGTTTAATTGAAAGCTGGTCATAGGATAGTGGTACCTCAGATGAGTCAAGCTCATCGCCGCGGTGATCGCTGTCAGCCATGAAGCAAAGGCCGGTGAAATCTCGTCCCTTCTTGTCCTTCTTCTCCTCCTTCCCTGGAGACTCCTCCTCCTCATCAAAGCTCAACTCCTCGGTTGAGGAAGTGTCAATGTCGCTGAGAGAAGCAACAAAAGCTCTGGAAGCGGCTTTGGCTATCCTCTTAGCCACCTTGCCACGCTTGCCCTTCACAAAAGGCTTCCTCTCCTTTTTGTGGTATCTGGGGCGCTCACTCTCATCTCTCTTCTTGAGTTTTGGGCAATTGGCCTTGATGTGAGAAGTGTCACCACACTCAAAACAACCACTAAAACCACCTCTCCTCTGATCTCGTCTCTCATGGTGGAAACGGGTGAACCTTCTGGCAATGAGAGCAAACACATCATCATCCAGAGTATCCACCTGCTCCTTAGTGACGGAGACCAGGGAGCACAAAGCAAAACCATCTGCAAGAACACAAGTGCCTGATGTGCTTGGTTCTGTAGTGGTGCCACGGCTAGTGCTAGAAACTAGTGCCAATGGTTGTGGCAAAGAGTTCCTATGCACTGCAAGAGATGCCTTGGCAATCTCTGTGGACTTCAGCTTGCTGAAGAGATCATCACATGTCAATGTGTCATAACCTACAGACTCCTCAATGCTGGATATCTTTACTTCACATATGCTACGATCAAGAGCATAGAGAAGCTTGATAGCCCTGTCGTGATCATTGTAAGCAAGCGTCCCGTTGGACCGCAAGTTACTCACTATCGCATCAAAGCGAGAAAACATGGCATCTATAGATTCACCCGGTGCCTGCACAAATAGCTGATACTGTTGATTGTATGTGCTTTGGCGCCTGCCCTTAATCTGTGTAGATCCCTCATGAAAAATAGTGAGTGTAGACCAAATCTCCCTAGTTGTCCTAAGGTGCTGCACCCTATCAAACTCACTTCTACTCAAACCAATGAACAGTATATTTCTAGCCTTGGAGTTGTCATTATACTGATCCTTCTCTGTTTGAGAGGTGCAAGTTTCAGGGATGGAGTATTGTTAGTCCACAATCTCCCAAATTGCATTTCCTTGGCTTAGCAAGTAAGCCTCCATGCGCACCATCCAGTATGCAAAATCTGTCCCATCAAACAGAGGTATTTTACTAACTCTGTCCATGTCGCCAACAGATCACAAAACCGGTTAAGGTCAACTGGTGATCTTAACTTGCTTTGATACTGTTGGGGGAAAATATATCATCTTCGGGGTTATTGCCGAAGCAGCATAAAGACAGTCAACCAGTTCGAAGATTGTCCGAAGACCCTCTTCGAAGATGCCCGGAACCTCGTTAGAAGCCCGAAGACAGGCACTAGTTCGAAGTATGTCTTCGAACCAAAGCCCTTCAGGATCTTTTCTGCCAGCTAAGATGGAAGACTTATCTTCTATCCTATTAGATTAGTCTTTTACCATTTTAGCCCTATTAAGGAAACCGAACAGTTTCCTTAATGTCGGTTGTAATAGAGGGGTAAATAGGTCTTTTTCTTAATGTTTATGCCTATAAATACCCCCCATTTCACCCTGTAATAGGGACCGATTACAAGTGATTCAATACACACTTTCGAACTATTCTAAGCTATTATCCTTTCGGAGGCTTAGAACAGTTTGCTTCACAAACACTTCGTTTGTTAGTTTCTTTTCTACAGAAACCTGTTAGCGTAATCTTTTACGCCAACAGTTGGCGCCGTCCGTGGGGAACCTAGTCCGAAAAACTTCGTTCTCTACCAACTTCTTACATCATGCCTCCTAAGCGGAGTGCACCTCGCAATCCCACTCGGAGGTCCTCTCGGATCTCCGGAGAGATACCCTTCGACACAGTCGAAGTCGGAGGGTCTTCGACTATCCCTCCGCCTCAAACTCCGCAAGGGGCTTCTATCCCTCGAGGATACGAAACCTCTCCGCCAACCCCTTCCATACTCCGACCGTCCGGAGCCACTCCGCCACCCTCCATTCCGATTCGAACTGATCATACCAGTTCTCAAGACCCGGAAGGTCCTTCCGGAGGAGATGAAGATAGCCTTGGAGACATGGCCGCTCAAATGGCCAATCTTCAAGCTGAGGTAGCGAGGTGGCGACAAGAGGCTGCGAACAGGCTTCGCTCTCAAGCCACCCCAGCTATCCCCGAAGTGCCCGAAGACGACGATCCTGGTTATCCCGAAGCCCCGGAGAACGCCTCTTACGACAATGAATCTCCGTTGCATCCTGAGTTGCAGAAGGTTCGCTTCGATCCAAAGTTCAAAACCTCGAAGCTTTGCAAGTATGCCGGAGACGAAGATCCCAGTGAGTTCGCACGTTCTTATGCCCTAGCGATTGAGGCTAGCGGCGGAGATAGAGAAACTATGGCGAAGTGCTTCCCGTTAGCTCTTCAAGGAGTGGCGTTGAGATGGTTCTGGTCTTTAAAGCCAGGATCAATCAATTCGTGGTCACAGTTGAAGAGGAAGTTTATAAGTAACTTTCAGGGCACCTTCGTGCCTCCCATGTCAACAGGAAGCCTTTTCCAAGTGAAACAGCTCCCCGGAGAAACATTGAGGCAGTACTTCAAGCGCTTCGCTCACACGAAGTCGCAAATTCGGGGGCTGTCCACATCCTCGGTGGTTGATGCGGCTCGGGAAGGCGTCAGTCATAAAGGCCTTCTGGATAAACTGCATCGGAAGAGCATCACCACAGTATCACAGCTGATGTCATACTTCGAGGAGTATGCAAGGTCAGAAGAGGGTTGGCTTCGGAGGTCTGCTGCTGCTTCAACGGTATTGCAAGAAGTTAAAACAGAGGTGAAGACTTCGGCACAGCCGCAGGAACCAGTCTTCGAAGCGCAGCATGAGCGAAGAAGAGGGCAAAAGCACCCTCGCTCTGAAGTCTTGAACATTGCACCCCCACAGAAGTTTACACCAAGAGCTCCACAGTCTGCGGGGAACAAGTCCAGCGGCTGGAGGCCGCCAGGGAAAACGGCTGGCAAGGGCCAGACCCTTTTTTGCTGTATTCATGGAGAGAATCGAAGCCATGCAACTGACACTTGCAAGGCTATCCTTACCCTAAGGGGAGAATACTTGGAAAGAACTTCGGGTCGAGGCAGTACCGACCGAAGTCCAGCAGCAGCGCGCCCAGACCCAGTCCAAGCTGTGGCGCGGATAGAAAACTTTGATGCTGCAAGGCACCCTCCGGTGGCCAATGTTATGCCACCTCCGAAGCAAGAGGAAGGGCAAGATAGAGGAAAGAGAGTAGTTCTCCCTATCTCCGGAGGAGGTACCCTCGGAAGCATGTCCAAGAGACAGCGAAGAGAGTACGTTCGAGAAGTAGGCCATATTGGGACTTCGTCATCTGCAGCTGCAATGCCGGAGTGGTCTCATGTTCTTATATCTTTCTCTGCGGAGGATGCAGCTGGTATTAAGTTCCCGCATGCAGATCCATTGGTTATCACTGCTGATATTGCAGGGACTGAAGTCCGAAGGGTGCTAATTGACGGAGGTAGTTCAGTAGATATTATCTTTGTACAAGCCTTCGATCAGTTATGCATTTCCCGGAAGCATCTCCTCCCAGCGGCTCGTCCCCTGCAAGGCTTCGCAGGACCTCCGCTTGATGCACTTGGCCAGATAGGCTTGGAAGTAACCTTCGGAGAAGGTTTACTAGCCCGAACTGAAGAAGTTATCTTTGATGTGGTAGATGCCCCATATGCTTATAATGTCATCTTCGGACGGGGCATGTTGAATCAGTTCGGAGCTGTGGCGCATCACAACTACTTGTGCATGAAGATGCCCACGCAAGCAGGAGTCCTGACAATCTTCGGAGATCAAGCCATAGCTCGGAGGGCAGAATATGGTCACGGTCCTCCTCTTGATCCGAGGCAAGTGAATAGTGTCCAAGATAATGAAGAAATTTTTTCAGCCTCTTCCGAAGCTTCGAAGAAGTCATTTCCAAGACCAAGTCCCGAAGGAGAGATTGCAACGAAAATTATTGTCAAAGATGGTAAAGAATACACTTTTCAATTTGGTAAAGATTTACCTCCTGAAGTTGCAACTTCCTTGGAAAAGGTCGTAGAAGAAAATTTGGATGTCTTCGCTTGGTCTGACGGAGATATCACCGGATTCGGTCGGGATATTATTGAACACAGCTTGCTTGTAAACCCGAAGGCCCGGCCTGTTCGACAAGGGCTCCGGAAGATGTCCGCAGAGAGAGCTACTCTAGCTAAGGACGAAGTTGAAAAACTGTTGAAGGCTGGGATTATCAGAGAAGTGGCCCATACAGAATGGTTAGCCAACCCAGTCTTCGTCAGGAAGAAGTCTTCCGGGAAGTGGCGCATGTGCATTGATTTCACATCTCTGAATAAAGCGTGCCCACGTGACCCCTACCCCATGCCCCGAATTGATCAACTAGTTGACTCCACTGCAGGTTCAGAGTTGCTAAGCTTCCTTGACGCGTATTCTGGTTATCATCAAATATGGTTGAAGCGCGAAGATGAAATCAAGACGAGCTTTGTAACTCCTTCGGGAGTCTTTTGCTATGTAAGAATGCCCTTCGGCCTAAGAAATGCCGGGGCTACTTTTTCAAGATTAGTTGCTAAGGCTCTAGGTCATCAACTAGGACGCAATGTGGAGGCCTATATGGATGATATTGTAATAAAGAGTGCTTTAAAGCACCAACATAGCCTAGACTTAGCAGAAACATTCAATAGCCTTCGGGCATGTGGGATCCGTCTTAACCCCAAAAATGTATATTCGGAGCTAAGGCTGGAAAGTTGTTAGGGTACTTAGTTTCAAGCAGAGGAATTGAAGCTAGCCCTACTCAAATAACTGCGCTGCAGAAGATGGCCCCTCCGGACAATTTAAAGCAAGTGCAAAAGCTGACTGGACGTCTGGCCGCACTTAGCAGGTTTTTATCAAGGTCTGCGGAGAGGAGCTTGCCAATATTTAAAGCTTTAAAAGGGTCCGAAGATTTTGCATGGACACCGGAGTGTCAGAAAAGCTTCGAAGATATTAAAGATTATCTCAGCAATCTTGCCACACTCACGGTGCCTATTGCGGACGAAACCCTACTTCTGTATCTTGCAGCTACAGGTTCAGCTGTCAGCGCAGTCCTTGTCAGAGAAGCAGATATCAATGGGAAGTTGGTCCAAAATCCTGTCTATTTTGTATCCGAAGCATTGTCAGGAGCGAAGACAAGATACTCCGAACTTGAGAAGTTCGTTTATGCTCTGATAATGGCTTCAAGAAAGCTAAGACATTATTTTTTGGCTCCTAATGTAATTGTACCAACTTCGTATCCTTTAGGAGATATGCTCCGAAGCAAAGATTCCACTGGAAGGATTGGAAAATGGGCAGTAGAACTAGCACCCTTCGGCATATCTTTCCTGGCAAGGACAGCTATCAAATCTCAAGTCCTAGCAGACTTCGTAGCAGAGTGGACTCCACCTGCGAAGTTGACTCCAGAGAAATCAGATGACAGAGTTTGGATTATTTACTCCGATGGAGCTTTTCAAGCATCCGGAGCAGGCATTGGGGCAGTATTGATTTCACCGTCAGGGCAAAGAGCAATGTACTCCGCAAGACTCAACTTTAAGTCTACCAATAATATAGCGGAGTATGAAGGAATTTTATTGGGACTCCGGAAAGCACGTGCTCTAGGGGCTACAAGAATTATTATAAAAACAGATTCTCAGATAGTAGCAGGGCACGTAGACAAAAGTTTTCAAGTCCGACATCCACAGCATGCAAAGTACTTAGAAGAAATCCGCAAGATCGAAGCACATTTCAAAGGTATTTCCATTCGGAGTATACCAAGAGCTGAAAACGTGCAAGCGGACATTTTAGCGAAGGCTGCAGCCGGAGCTGTGGATGTGCCTGACGAAGCTTTCTATGAGGAGCTCAATGTACCTTCGGTGCCACAAATTGCCTCTGCGGAGATTCTTTGCATTCCTAGTGCAGATTGGAAAGATTCGATCATAGAACTCCTGCAAGGAGGAACAAATTTGCCCGAAGAGCCCCAATTGTCAAGATTAAAGCTCAGAGCAAGAAACTATCAGTTAATCAACGGTATATTATACAAGGCCGGAGTATGTTCCCCTCTACTCCCATGTATATCTCAAGCCGAAGGCCAAGAAATTCTTCGAGAAATTCACGAAGGCCTTTGTGGAAGCCATTTAGCCCCTAGAGCTCTGGCAGGAAAAACACTTCGCCAGGGGCTTTATTGGCCCACAATAACAGCTGATGCGGAGAGCTTGGTCCGCACTTGTCAAGGATGCCAGTGGATGGGTCGACGGAGTCATCGCCCACCAACAGCTCTTCAAGTCATTGCTCCGGTATGGCCTATGGCCAGATGGGGTATGGATCTAATTGGTCCCTTTCCGTTAGCAAAGGGAAATCTGAAGTTCGCAGTGGTAGCTATTGAATATTTTTCTAAGTGGGTAGAAGCAGAGCCCTTAACAGCTATCACTTCGAACAATGTACAGAAATTCTTTTGGAAGAACATTATTTGCCGGTTCGGAGTGCCTAGATATCTCACAGTTGATAATGGAACACAGTTCGACGCAGAACCCTTCAGGAAGTTTTGCGAAGACCTAGGCATTCAACTATGTTTTGCTGCAGTGAGACATCCTCAGTCAAATGGAGCCGTAGAGCGAGCCAATGGAAATATTTTATCAGGGCTAAATCGAAGAATAGTAGGATTATCAAAGGGACTGTGGACCGAAGAGCTTCCGAAGATTCTGTGGTCCATTCGGACTACACAAACAAGGTCCACAGGTTTTACTCCGTTCAGACTACTATTCGGAGATGAAGCTATGACTCCAACGGAGCTCAAAGGGGGGTCATTTCGCAGCACCGAACCGGACATCGAAGAAGAAAGACAAGCTTCGTTAGATTTGTCAGAAGAAACAAGACTTCGGGCTGTAGCTAATTTATCAAAGTATCATCAGCAGACGAAGACTTGGTATGACCCGAAGGTTAAGCTCAGCGAGTTAAGGCCGGGTCATCTTGTTCTACGAAGCATTATAGCACCAGGGAAGTTAGGCAATAAATGGGAAGGTCCATATCTAATTGTCCGCTCCGGACGCCCTGGTTCATTCAAATTAGCTAATTTAGAAGGTGAAGAGTTATCACATACTTGGCATGCGGAGCACCTAAAGCGATACTTCGCATAAGGGCTCCTTGTAATTCGCTTGTAATCACCTCTAAATTAATAAAGCATACACCCTGATAGTTGCCTTCCCCTTGTTGACTCCTAGCTTCCCGAGCGGACGCGCTGGAACGGAAGTCGATCGAGAGGGAAGTGTCATTAAGCTGGGCTGTATTTCCGGACTTCGTACCCATAAAGTCGAAGCCTCCGGTGTGGTGGCTGAAATCCATCCGGAGCCCAAGTCTCGGCTTGTAGGCATCCGTAAAAGAGCCAATACCACATTCTACGGAGTCCAAGCCATTGGCTGGTAGACTTCCGTAAAAAGAGCCGAAGGTGGCCAAAATCTGCGGAGTCCAAGCTGCAGCTTGCAGACATCCGTAAAAAGAGCCGAAGGTGGCCAAATTCTGCGAAGTCCAAGCCATTGGCTGGTAGACTTCTGCAAAAATAGCCGAAGGTGGCTACAATTCTACGGAGTCCAAGCCATTGGCTGGTAGACATCCGTAAAAAGAGCCGAAGGTGACCAAATTCTGCGAAGTCCAAGCCATTGGCTGGTAGACTTCTGCAAAAATAGCCGAAGGTGGCTAAAGCAAAACAACATTTGAGCCATGAGCTTCGAATGTCTGTTCATATAAGTCCAAAGTGACAAATTTCTTAAGACACTAAAGTGTCCTGGAAGTTATCTCAATTGATTTCTTTCGTTAAACAAAGGTACCAAGTTACCATTCTTCTGACTACAAAAGGTCGAAGACATTTCATAAGATTTCAAAAGATCTTTAAATGAAAGAGGGGCTCCGAACCCCCAAAAAATTGTACTCCGAAGTTTTTTCTTTGCGCATAACCATCTTTGAATACATTTCGAAGTTGCTTATACCCAAAGAGGGGCTAGTAAATAGGGAGACAATTTTAAATCGGCATTCATTATTGAAATAAAAGTGTTTACAGATTACACTATGAAAAATTGATATCTATACCAAGAAGGAATCGGAGACCTCTTCGGTCCCGAGAGCTAGGGGTGGAACGACTAGTTCCAACATCGGAAGTTCTAAGAACTTTACGTTTAACTCTCTTCCTCCCCTTCGAAGCTCTAAAATCCTTCTGCTCTTGTTGAAGCTCGGCCCAAGTTCGAAGCCGCTCGGGGCTTCTTTCCCAGCTTCTAAGATCTTCAGATCTTTTATTTTGGGCTTCACCTTCGTCTTCGGACCAATTAGTGTCTTCAGAAGACGAGGTGTTTGCGTCAATCTCTTTATTTTCCTCTTTAATATAAGACAATACGTCTTTGATTACTTCGGGCGCAATAACGCCGGAGTCATCCCGAGGAATAAGAAATCGAGGACGCTTATAACTCTTTAGAAGTTCGAAGGTGTTCCACAGTGAGCGAAGTTCGCTGTTAAGCTCTAACACTTCGATATCTTCCATAAGAGGCAAAGCCTAAAAATATGACAAACAAGACTTTCATTGATAAATGTTTACAAGCATCAGCTTTACATAATCAAAAAATCCTAAGTAATTCCTAAACCTGCGGGTTTGAAGGAGGTTGACTGCTCGAAGCTTGGCTCCGAACTTGCTTCTGGCGTTGGCCTTCATCAATCCAAGCCTTGATCGCAGATCGACCATCGGCTCTCCATGAAGTTTGAAAGGCTCGCCAGGCGGCAGCCACGCCTTCGGAAGGAGTCAAAAGTCTCGCGTCGTCGAAGATGATGGAACCCTCTGCGCTCGGAGTAATTATTCGGCCTAAATCCTCATAGTAACGAAGTAATCCAAGGGCAGACACTTGTCCGGAGAGTTCTCCATAACGTATGCCTGCCGTCTTCATTTGCTTCGCTGCTCCTTGGATCCTCTTTAACCGGCGCAGCAGAGTCACATTGTCATCCGAAGGTAGTGATCCAGTAGTACCGAAGTACTCCAAGACACCTAACATCTGCTCGATGACCTCCGAAGCCACCTTCTCAGACTTAAGCCTTTCTTCAATAAGCACATCCTTGGCCGAAGTCGTTTCTGCTAAAACTCCGGAGATTCTAGCATTCTCCGTAGTCAAAGTATTCTTTTGAGTCCGGAGTTGGCCAGCCTCTTCCTGAAGTCTTGCAAGTTTGGACCCCTTAGCAGCATCCTCCGTCTGCAGTCTTTCAATCTCCGCTCGAAGCACAATTCTTTCTGCTTCGAGCTCTTTCTTCGCAGCCTCCAAGCTTTGCCTAGCCCTTCGCTCTGCTAGTATTACATTATCCATTTGAGCTACTCGACCTTCGGAGAAGTTAAAATTTCTTTGAAGAGCTTCGTTCTCTTCCCGAAGTTGAGCAATTTCATTTTCGCTCGATAAAGCCGCAGCGCGGGCTAAGACTGCTTGCTAAGAAAAAAGAAAAACTGAAATAAGAAATTATTCATATATAATTTGCTATTTGGTTCGAAGATGCTTTATACCTGATAAGCTGCTCTTTCCACAGCAAGGTTAAGCTCCGAACCCTTCGCTCTGCTTAAAAGGGCTACCAGTTCTGTTTCCCCAACTTTGCGACTGGCTTGACCCAAAGGTTTAACCAAAGTCCCAAGTCCGGTTTTCTCCTCCAAAAAAGGAGTTATGAGAGGAAGCATTACTGAAGCCTTCTGATCAGCTCTGCTTAGCGAAGGTCCGGAGAGTTCTTCCAAGGCCCTTGGAACTTCTGAAGATGGCCCCCCCTCAGTCGATTCACTTTCATCTGTTGACTCAGATGAAGTCGATCCTTGAGTAGGGAGAGGCTCTATGTGTCTTTTACCTCTTCCAGGCCCTTGTAAAGTAACTTCCGGCTGCGGCTCCGAAGTTGTCGAAGGCCTTTGAATTGTATCTTCGTGAAGTACTTTGACAACAGGAGGCTCTGAAAAAACAAAAATATTATACATTGTATAATTTTGCAGAAATTGATAAAAATTATGCAAAATTTACCTTCGACATTCTCTGGGAGATCGAGCACCGGACTGATCGGAGGATCAAAAGTGTAGTCCTCATCCGAATCAGCCGTTAAATCTTGGACTGCAGGAGCATCGTCCTGGGGAGTCCTCGTTACTTCTTCGGGAATCGAAGCCATAGTGACTTCGACCCCACCTTCATTCACAGGAACTTCGTCCTGAGTTACATCTTCTTGAACTACCGAAGTCCTTGGTTGATCAACATTATTTCCGGACTCCGGTACGTTCGCAGGTACTTCGGCTTGTGCGACCCTTTGAGTTTCATTCTCTTCTATCAGGTCCACAAGCAATCTCCCCGTTTCTTCTTGGGAGTCGGAAACCGAAGCCCTTGAGCTCGAAGGTGCTAGATCTGAAGGCGCGAGGTTCTTTGGCTTCCGAGCCACCTTCTTCACTGGAGTTTTTGCTGAACTCGAAGTTCCAGCCTCGGCTTTCCTTTTTTGGGGCCCTTTCTCCAAAGGCACCCAATCCATCAGAGGGGGCGGAGATAGCTCCAGCATTCCCCATACTCTGTTAAATCTCTCCCAACTCCCGACTAATTTAACTCGCCATTCTTTCTCGGACGGAGTTGGGGCACCAAGAATCTTCTCCGAAGCCCTTACAATTTGCTCTGAAGTAATAGGGGCTGAAGAAGCTAAAAAATAACTCGAGTTAGTCTTTCTTCGAAGTAAATATGTACAATGCATGTTGGATTCGAAGTTACCTGCAGGGCTCGAAGTATAATTGATCTTGCGAAGACCACCTTCCAAGTCATCCTCGAAGACGATAGGCCAGTTGGCCATCAACGGAGGAATTTGAAGTCCGATGAATTCTTCGGCCAAGTCTCTCATACTTAACCTTCGGCTGATTTTCTGAAGTAAGTTGAGGCGAGCTTCGAGCTGGCCTTCGTCAGGTTGCACTAAGGCCTCCTTCCGGAATTGGATTTCTTTGAGGGGCCCAGCCAGAGGACTGCTTGCTCCAACTTCGGCATAAAACCACCTCAGGACCCAGTCGGTGTACCATCTAGCATTGATGGCCTTAGCAGGGAATTGCAGGGCATATTCGTCTCGAAGCCTAAAATTAATGCTTCCGAAGGCAACCACCACTTTCTCACCTCCGGAGCCTGTGAACGTCTTCGGCTGACAAGTCGCTCTATGAAGTGCAGCGAAGATTTCAGCCCTCCCCTCACAACCTTCGGCTCTCAGCGCCCACTCGAAGATAGCTAGTCTAGCTACAGCATTCGGAGATAGCTGGGGGAGGGTTACATGAAACAGGTCAAGTACTTCGGCCAAGAAATCCACAGCAGGGAGGCCCAAGCCTGCTTCGAAAAAAGCTTCGAACACTACAACTTCTCCGGGTCTTGGTGATGGAATCGATTCTTTGCCCGGCTTCCGAATCATAACACCATTACTAATCTTCCCCCCTGCTGTGATTGCCAAAGACTCTTTCTTGCAGGTAGACGGCCCCAACTCAAACGATTGATCCAAGTATTTAGTCGACGGTGGGCACAGACCTTGGTCATCGGGGATTTGGGGATTTCTCCCCCCTGTCGCCATAGATGTTGCCGCCTGCATCGAGGGTGCCGCCGCCAATGTCGCCGCTGCTGCTGCTGCGGCTGCCTGATGCCGAGCCAAAGCTGAAGGAGGCGCAGATCCCTTGGTCTTCACCATTATGATCGCTCGATTATTTTGAAGAAATGGAGGCTAGGGCTCAAGAACTTAAAGGCTAGGGTTCAAGAACTCAAGGGGCTCACAAGCTTCTGACTGAGAGAAAGCGGTGAAAAGGTAATCGGGTAAGTTTTGGGCTCTTTATTTATAGCCTAAACGTTCCGCTTGTTACCGTTTGGGCTCTGCCCTTTCGCATTCTCGCCCGTTATTTTCCTCCGGAAATAACGCATCATATAACTTCCGTTAGAAACAGGAACTAACGGCTATTTTTTCTAAGTCTAAAAAGACTTTCGTACTTCCTGAGTCAGTTCTAAGATAGTTCGAAAAGTAATTACCTTACGACTGATTCGAAGTTCATATCTTCATGCATTTCGGAGATAAAATAAAAACCAACAACCCCTATGATTGGTTATCTTTTCTTTCCGTATACTACTCTCCTAACGTTACAGGTCGAACGGAGAAGCGTATTCGAGGGGCTACTGTTGGGGGAAAATATCTCATCTTCGGGGTTATTGCCGAAGCAGCATAAAGACAGTCAACCAGTTCGAAGATTGTCCGAAGACCCTCTTCGAAGATGCCCGGAACCTCGTTAGAAGCCCGAAGACAGGCACTAGTTCGAAGTATGTCTTCGAACCAAAGCCCTTCAGGATCTTTTCTGCCAGCTAAGATGGAAGACTTATCTTCTATCCTATTAGATTAGTCTTTTACCATTTTAGCCCTATTAAGGAAACCGAACAGTTTCCTTAATGTCGGTTGTAATAGAGAGGTAAATAGGTCTTTTCTTAATGTTTAGGCCTATAAATACCCCCCATTTCACCCTGTAATAGGGACCGATTACAAGTGATTCAATACACACTTTCGAACTATTCTAAGCTATTATCCTTTCGGAGGCTTAGAACAGTTTGCTTCACAAACACTTCGTTTGTTAGTTTCTTTTCTACAGAAACATGTTAGCGTAATCTTTTACGCCAACAGATACCAATTGTTGGACCGAAAACGGAACAGGCTTCTACCGAAACCGAAAACTAGGAGCTTTTAAAATTTCAGACTAAAAATAGTCTTCTGTTTTAATTCTGCCTTCTACGAAACAGGCTTCGAAAACACCCTTCGAAGTTCTAGTTCGGATGTATTTCACAGCTCCGAAATCAGGCTTCGCAAGGAGCAAAAGTTCGAAGCCAAGAAGACTTCGCTCCACCCACAACACCCAAAAACTCAACTCTGCTAAGTCAGTGCAGGCTCCGCACACTAGGTGCCTTCGAGGAGACTTCGCACTTCACCCTTCGCAAAAGCAGACTTCCCTCTAAGGACTTCGACCAAACACTCAGCGCTAGCAACTGGTACTAGGCTTCATACTTCGAAGGTCTAAAAGCACACAGAACACACTTTGCCAAGGACTTCGACAAAGGAAGAAAACGGGTTTCGATTCAAGCTAGACAGTGCTTTGCTAGTAATCAGAGAGGTCTAGCCTCCAGTTTACACAGAGCGAACAGACACTGAAAAACACACTTCACTCGGACAAACTTCTCACACACCTCTCCAGAAGAGATTCAAAACACAAACTCACTCAGGAATAAGATGGTGTACAGAGGAATCAAAACATGCAATGCAACACAAAATACAAGTTCAAGCACAAATGAAAAAACAGAATCAAAGTTTCTTTGCTTGAACAGGGAACACAAAATGAACTCACAGATCTGAATACAAAGTGTGTGGCGGCTAGCACAGGAGTTCTACAATGGATGCTCAAAGTGTTACCGTGACCTAGCTAGCCTTCACTATTTATAGGCACTATTCAGCCCTGTGAATAGACTACTTTACCCCTAGGGTTTACACTATTTTTGTCTCATCAGAATAGGGGGGTACAGCTGGTAGTCTACTTTATTTGGAGGCTTCTTCTGTTAGTTTTGCAGAGGAGACAACATCAGCTTTTGCAGAGCAGACACGATCAGCCTTTGTAGTCTTGGATTCTTCTGAAGCACCCCTTCGCACGCGAGGGGTGCAGTAGCTTCGTTGAGAAGCCTTGAGCCTGACGACCTTCGCTTCACCGAAGTCAGCCTTCGATACAGTGACGGTTTTGAGATGAAGCCGTCAAAGCACTTGGGCCTTCGCACCAACACCTCCGGAGTGGACCACCACGGCTTTGTAGCTTCTCCCAGCTCGAACTCCGTAAGTCCGTGTACTGAAGCCATGCATGTCCAAAGTACCTCAAGTCAGCCTCACTCTGAAGCTCCACCTTCGGAGTACTACCCTTTGAAGTCCCTCCTTCGTCCAAGGCCTCCGCATGAAGCTTTCCATGAGCACTTTGTCGCAGTGTCTCTCCCCGAGCACACTCCTCGACGAACCTCACCCGGACCATGCCTTCGATGCACCTCGACTTCTAAGACCTTCGTTGGGTATACCTTCGAGTGCTCCCTTCGGAGCACACTTCAAATGCCCTGCCTCATTGCTGAGGACTTTGTCCACCATACTCCGAAATCACTCCATTCGGAGTACCCTTCGAAGTGCCTCACCTCCGAGGACTTCGTCTCGGGGTACCATCACCGGGAGCCATGCTCCGTACTCTCTGCCTTCGTCTGGCGCACTCGACCCGAGGTCCGACCTCGACCCCTTCGCAGCCTTCGTGACCAAGCTCCCCGCTTGCCTGGCATCAGGCCTCCTGCTTGACCCAGATTCACTTTGAGGAGCCATGCTGAATAGCGTGGGTCTCATGGCTCCAGATGTGATGAGTCATTTTCAACGATAGTCAAAGAGGACTGAAAAGAGGAGAAGACCTGCTGCGTCTGGGCCGCGTGTGACTCAGGTACACGGGCAGCGAGCGACTGTCGGGTAGAGGGGCCGTGAAGTCGGGCTGGTCTAATCCGGGTACATGGGCTAGGAGCAGCAGAGGATCCACTGGGCTGTTGACCAGGATTGACTCAGGTACTCGGGTGGCGAGTGATTGACGGGCTGAGAGAGCTGCGGAATCGGGTCGGCCCAATCCGGGTACCTGGTGCAAAGTCGGTGAACGCTTTGTCAGTTTTGGCGCAAAACTGACAACCGCTGATCTCGCATCGGACTGTTCAGAGGCGAAGCCATAGTCGCTACGAAAGCTTATCTTCCAGATAAGTCATCTGTAAATAGAAGTTTACTATTTTGTCCTTAGGCCCACAGTCAGTCAGTCGAGTCTGTAAAAATATTCTAAGGGTAGTTTGGTCTTTTTCTTTTATTTCAGCGTCTGTAAAAAAACCCTAAGGGTCTGGTGGAATATTCCCACTCTATTGGGCTGCCTATAAATAGGGTCCCAATCCCTAGGGTTACGGTGAACTCATCTAATAGAAAAATCAGAGTTAACTTTTTGAGAGATCCTTTCTTCTTCCTCCGGCTAGTTCACTTTTCTCGTTTGAAGCCGCCGCTGCAATGTTTTTTCATTGCTATTTCCTGTACTGTGTGAACTGCGGGATTTTCTCCTGAATCCCAAGCATTCTCAGCCGACCGGTTTTCTTAGGGATCAATCTTCTTCCGATTTTTTTTTCTCTCCCGCGTGTGATTTCCACCAGCGCTGGCACCTGGACGCAAGGAGAAGTCAGGGAACATGGTGCTGGCCCAAGCACGCATAGGAAGTGGAGCCTGACTCCATTTTTGTGTGCGTGGAGAAGCAGGAGCACCAGGACTCCATTTTTTCAAAGGAACAGTAATCTTCTTCCTCGTGTTTTGTGCACTCTAAAGTTTATTTTCTTGAATATTCCATGAAGAGTTAACTTCCGTGAGCATTTTATTTTCAGATGGCATTAATTAGCTATTGATTTCTCCTCGATTTGCGTGCAGTTATTAATTTATTTTCTTGAGTATTCTGAGATAGATTAAATAGCTACATGTTTTTTAGTTTAGTTTGATTAATGCATGCTTGTTGATGTTCCTGTGTGATCTAAGTGCTTGTCATGTGTTTTTTTAAATACCTATGAACTGTTGGGTCTATCTTGTGCGTCTTGTAATGCTTGTGATGGTGAATATTTTTAGTACTTGATGATGTGTCTATCAAACTAGTGGGTTTTTATTTATCTGCCTTTAAATATTTTGTTGGTGTCTTTTCAATTAGGACACCGGTTGTTGTTTATGCTAGATAATTTTAGAGCTTGTGATTTGTTTTGGTTCTACTGATTGTCTGTTGAGGTGCGTTGGGTGTTGGGAGAAGGCCATTGATTCGTAAGAATTTTTTAGGCGCCCATTCACCCCCTCTGGTCGCTACTTTCGATCCTACAAGTGGTATCAGAGCCTGGTTAGGGTTTTTCCATACCTTAACCGGTTCTAAAACCCAGTAGTGATCATGACGTCTCCTGGAAAGGTCCCGTCGTTGGAAGCTTATGGCTATAACTATTGGAAGACTCGCATGCGAGCCTATCTCATGAGCCAAAGCTTGGACATCTGGGACATTTGTGTTCACGCTACGTTTGTCATATTGCCAGTTGTTGAGCGTGATTCTCCTGGTATCATCGCCCAGCATCTGAACAATAACAAAGCTATGAACATTTTGTTTTCTTGTTTAGGTCCCACTGAATTTGAGCGTGTGAGCCATCTCACCACTGCGAGAGAGATCTGGGCTACCCTTCAGGCACACCATGAGGGGACAGCTCAGGTCAAGGCTCGGCTCTATCAGACCTACCGGCGTGAATATGAGAACTTCACACAAAAGCCGGGTGAATCTGTTGAAGCGTTGTTTGGTCATTTTCAATCGATCATAAACAAGCTCCGGGACAACAAGGCTGAGGGTGTTCAGTTAGTCTCAGATCATGAGCAGGCGCTCAAGGTTCTCCATACCTTGGACCCCAAGATCTGGGAGATCAAGGTATCCTCTATCATTGAGAGCACATCTTATGATACCTTGACCATTTCTGAGTTGTTTAGCAAGCTGAAGGCCACCGAGGTTGATACCCAGTTGAGATCAAATCTCACTGGCTCTAGATCAAAGTCTCTGGCCTTTGCTACACCTTCTGTTGATCCCTCTTCTGTGAGCTGTGCTGGGTTCTCTTTGATGTCTATCACTGAGGACCAACTTGAGTCGTTAGGAGATGATGACCTGTGTCTTTTTAACAATCGGGTGCGTCGTGTTTATGACAAAAGAATGTTCAAAAGACACGACACAAAGACCGAATGCTTTGAGTGTGGTGACCCAGGACACTTCATTGCCGACTGCCCCAAGTGCAATGGTCCCAAGAAGGGCACCGGTGGTGGCTTCCACGACTACGGCAAGCACGCCAACTCTATCTTCAATAAGGGCAAGCCAAAGACCAGATTCTTCAGAAAGGCCCTGAAGGACAACCAGCGAGAGAACAAGAAGCGCGACAAGGCCTTCTTCACCGAGATGGAGAAGAGCTACTCCAAGCGGTCCACGTCTTCTTCCTCTTCATCGAGCTCAAGCGATGAGGAGATCGTCATCAGGAAGGGGAAGGGGAAGGAGAAGGACGATCCGGCGGGCCTATGCTTCATGGCTTTCGGGGACAGACCGAAGAGCCGCTCAGATCAACGCCGAAGATCCCGCAAGAGTTTCTGCTCAATGGCTCTTGGGGATAAGGAAGAGAAGGGCTCCTCCCATGACTCCGACGATGACGACAATGAAAAGGTATCATCTTATGAACGCGAAATCATTGATTTACTTGAAAGCAATCGTTAGGAGTTAAAATATCGGGAAAAACTGCTTAGGGGGGCTAAGAAGAGGATAGATGAATTAGAGAGTGAGCTTGCCGTGGCCAATGGCAGAATTGAGAGTCTATCTTCTTCCCCTTGCTTGGGTGATAGCAGTGAGTGCCCATAGTGTGAGGTGCTTCTGTGTGACCTATCGACTCTAAAGTCTAGGTACACAGAAAGGGTTGATGAGAGGGACGTTTTGGCCACTGAGCTTGAGAACGCTCAGCTGGAGCTGAAAGATGCTCATGCCACTGTCATCGTGCCCTGTGCTGATTGCCCATCTTATCTAGCTAGTTTAGCTGAGCTGAAAGCCAACTGCGATGCGCATTTGGGTAATTTGGAGAGAGTGAGAGCTGAGCTGGCGCAGACTAGGCTAGAGCTTGAGACACTGTCAGTTCCACCCACTGTCTGTGAGAACTGCTTATCTCTTAGACTAGAGTTGATTAAGCTGAAAGCTGAGAAGTCTGTCCAAGTAGATAGCGAGTGTGAGACCTGCTTGTCTCAGGTGGAGGTACTAGCTTCCTTGAGAGAGGAGTTAGTTGATTCTCAGAATGAAAATTTTTACCTTCGTTCTATCCTGAGCTGGATCAGTGCCAGAGAGCCATAGCTCGGCATGATGATCCAGCAGTTTAAGAGGCAGGATGGGTTTGGGGTAGGCTACACCTACACCAAGGCTGACTTGGAGAGTGCCATTAGCCGGGCAGTGGAGTGGAGTAAAATGAGTCCTGAGCACAGATACCCCAAGACTCACTCCACTAAGTCTTTCCAGGCTAGTCAGCCTAGGGATGGAGTGATCCAAGAACAGCCCAAAGCTCCAGCCAAGAAGCCCATCTGGGTTCCAAAGCCCAAACACCTCCACAATTCTCTTGACTCTCTTCCTGGACCCTCTCAACCCAAGAAGACTACACCAAACACCACTAAGCCCAAGAACCCCAATCCTCAACCACATCCCAAGAAGCCCACCTATCATTGTGAATATTGTCAGAGAGACGGGCATCTTGCAGAGTTTTGCTTCAGGAGGAAGCGGGTTGAGAGAGCAGAGCGTGCTCGTGGTGGTCAGGAGCAGTTCTACCAGTAGGGTGGTAGACTGAGAGTTCCTCGATGCGGGGAGAGGCTGGAGGCCAGGCCGCGTCGTGTAGGTGGTGTTAAAGGAGACGGCTTTCATGCCCGTGCTCCATATGGTGGTGTTCGTTCTGGTAGAACTGCTGGACGTTTTGGCTACGGTCCTGGACCTCATGGCCGAGGCTTTAGGCAGAACCGAGAACATCACTTTGAGCCTCGTGTTGGTCCGAACTCTTATGATGATTTCTGCTTTCCATCTTTTGAGCAGATGGCTCGACACTGGTTTAGCTCTTTTGCTAAACCTGGTGCCGGATCATTTGCTCCCCCTTACAACCACTTATTGTGCAGGATCGGGGACTGGAGGACGTTTGGATCATGGACTCAGGATGCTCTCGCCACATGATGGGACATCGCAGATGGTTCTCTAGTCTCACTCCCCCGAGCTCCAAAGAATACATCACTTTTGGGAATAGTGGTCAAGGGAAGGTAAATGGTATTGGCTCAATTCGCATTTCAGACCATTTCTCTTTGAAGAACGTTGCTTTGGTTGGGAATTTGAACTTTAATTTTGTTGGGGGAAAATATTCCATCTTCAGGGTTATTGCAGTGATGAGATAAAGACTGGTGATTAAGATGAAGACTTCCAACATATAACTTCAGAGATGCATTAAGTCAAGTTCGAAGTATGATGACGGGCTCTAGTTCAGAGTATATCTTCGAACATGGACTCTTCCGGGAGCTTCTTTGCCAGCTAAGATGGAAGACTTATCTTCTTTCTCATTAGATTAGTCTTTTACCATTTTAGCCCTATTAAGGGTACTGAATAGTTTCCACTATGTCGGTTGTAATAGAGGGGTAAAAAGGTCTTTTCCTTAATGTTTGGTCCTATAAATACCCCCCCCGTTTTACCCTGTAATAGGGACCGAATACAAGTTATTCAATACACACTTTCGAACTATTCTAAGTTATTATCCTTTCGGAGGTTTGGAATAGTTTCCCTCGCAAACACTTCGTTTGTTAGTTTCTAATCTTCAGAAACCTGTTAGCGTAATCTTTTACGCTAACAGTTGGCGCCGTCCGTGGGGAACCTAGTCCAAGAAACTTCGTTCTCTACCAACTTCTCACACCATGCCTCCTAAGTGGAGTGCAGCTGGTAATCCTGTTCAGAGGTCCCCCCGAACCTCCGGAGTAAGATCATCAGATATAGTTGAGGTCGGAGAACCTTCGACGTTTCCTCCACCCCAAACCCCGGAAGGGATTCCCCTTCCTCGAGCATACGGAGTTCCTCCGCCAACTCCATCCATACTTGGGCCACCTGGAGTCCCTCTTCCACCTTAGGTTCCACTTCGAACTGATCCATACAGTTCTCAAGACCCGGAAGATCCTTCCGGAGGAGATGAAGACAATCTTGGTGATATGGCCGCTCAAATGGCCAGTCTCCAAGCCGAAGTTGGAAGGTGGCGGCAAGAAGCCGCGAATAGGCTTCGCTCTCAACCCACCCCAACCATTCCCGAAGTGCCTGAAGACGACGAGGTTATTTATCCTGAAGCCCCAGAGAATGCCTCTGATGGGGGAGTGGTCCCGATCTTCCGCTAGGTAAAGGATAAATTTGGATTGGTGGAGAATCTCGATGTTGGTGATCCAAGGCTCCGGTCCGGCGGATCAAAACCTTGCAATCGTTACACCACTGTCTCCGTTGGTTATCAACCACGCAGAACGCGATTGACCTCGCCACGAAGGCTAATTCCTGCAAGCGAACCCAAGAACACAAGCAAGAACAGGAAGGATACAAATCGAATGCCAAATCACAGACAAACGAAGATAAGGTGAGGTTTCACAAACGCCAATGCAGCAGCCAATCGGTCCGGTGCAAGAGGCGGGATCTAAACACAACAGTGTAGATGCAACAAAGCAAAACCTAACCCTAGAGGTGGCTGGCGTGAGAATATATAGGGCGGCGGCCTGTGGAAGGGGAACAGACTTGGGCTGTGGGCTAGAAGACGTACAGACTCAGATTATGGCCAACATGGCCCAGTTCTGTCACGCAGTACTGTTTTAAATACACAGGACGACTCGAGACTCCAAATGAGGTGAAACCAACGGCAAACGATCCGTCTTCTCCTCAGCTTTCCAAAAAGTCAAAGAACGCGCCAATCGGACTTCTTATGAGGAAGTTATGCCCATTTTGGTGAAAGGTGGTCGATGTAGTCCGAACCAGCGAATTCTTGACTTCAAATCATCCGTGCGGCTCCGTCTTCAACTCCAACTCTCCTATTCCATCTCCCATGTTCCTAAGCAACAAAATATCACTAGTATTCAGTAGCATCCCATCCAAACAAATATAATCAAAGTTGCTAAGGAACGAATTAACCTCATGGTTCAAGCGACGAGCACGGGCGCGTGTGATTGGTCCTTGTAGTTGAATTGTAGGTGGAGGCTCCATGTGTGTATCATGTGAAGTGATGTCCTCATCATCCTCCCCCTCTTGAATTGGAGTCGTCCTCGACTCAAGCTCATCATCATCTCCCAAATAGGGCTTTAAATCTGAAATGTTAAATGTGGGACTAACCCCAAAAGCTGCAGGCAACTCAAGCTTATATGCATTGTCATTTATCTTCTCAAGCACACGGAAAGGACCATCAGCACGGGGCATCAATTTAGACTTTCGTAAATCAGGAAAACGATCCTTGCGCAAGTGCAACCAAACAAGATCACCCGGTTCAAATGTTATCTCTTTTCTACCCTTACTACCATAAGCACGATATTTCTCATTCATTTTCTCTATGTTTGCTTTAGTAGTTTCATGCATCTTAAGTAATAATTCAGCACGTGTAGTAGCATCAAAATTCAAGTTTTCAGATGATGGTAATGGTAGCAAATCAATAGGAGCACGCGGATTAAAGCCATAGACCACTTGAAACGGACTTACCTTAGTAGTGGAGTGTACTGACCTATTATATGCAAACTCAATATGAGGTAGACACTCTTCCCAGAGCTTCAAGTTGGTCTTAAAAACAGCCCTCAACATGGTGGACAATGTGCGGTTGACGACCTCTGTTTGTCCATCCGTTTGGGGGTGACAAGTAGTAGAAAACAGCAGCTTCGTCCCCAACTTATGCCACAACGTTCTCCAAAAATGACTTAAGAATTTGGCATCACGATCTGAAACGATGGTATTGGGAACTCCATGCAAGCGTACGACCTCTCTGAAAAACAAATCAACAACATTTGTAGCATCGTCGCTCTTGTGACAAGGTATAAAATGCGCCATTTTAGAGAAACGATCTACCACCACAAAAATACTATCTCTCCCCCTCCTAGTTCTAGGTAATCCTAACACAAAATCCATAGAAATATCCTCCCAAGGTATACTAGGAACGGGCAGAGGCATATAAAGACCATGTGGGTTTAGACGGGACTTAGCTTTATTGCAAGTAGTGCATCGTGCCACATAGCGCTCAACATCTCGTCTCATCCTAGGCCAATAGAAATGTGTGGACAGCACATCTTCGGTTTTCTTGGATCCAAAATGACCCATCAAACCACCACCGTGTGCTTCCTGCAATAACAACAAGCGAAGAGAGCTAGCCGGAACGCATAACTTGTTAGCACGAAAAAGATATCCATGATTCAGCACATATTTGTTCCAAGCACGGTCATTTGTACAATTTGCAAAAGCATCTTTGAAGTCCAAATCAGTAGCATACATGTCCTTCAATGTTTCTAAACCAAAGATCTTATAATCAAGTTGAGAAAGCAATGTATATCGTCTAGATAAAGCATCAGCAATCACATTATCTTTCCCTTTCGTATGCTTAATGATATATGGAAAAGTCTCAATAAATTCTACCCATTTAGCATGTCGTTTATTCAGATTTGCTTGACTACGTATATGCTTCAATGCTTCATGATCCGAATGAATAATAAACTCCTTAGGCAAAAGGTAATGTTGCCAAGTTTCTAGCACACGCACTAAGGCATATAATTCCTTATCATAGGTAGAATAGTTCAACTGTGGGCCATGTAATTTCTCACTAAAATAGGCCACGGGTTTACCTCCTTGCAGCAGCACACCTCCTAATCCAAACCCACTAGCATCACATTCTAACTCAAAAGGCTTACTGAAGTCGGGTAGCTGAAGTAGAGGTGCATGTGTAAGACGATCTTTGAGTGTGGCAAAGGCTTGTTCATGTGCTGGCTCCCACGCAAAAGTAATTCCCTTCTTGGTCAACTCATGCAAAGGACCGGCTATGGTGCTGAAATCTTTCACAAAACGCCGGTAGAAACCTGCAAGACCAAGAAAACTACGTACCTGTGTGATAGTTTGGGGTTGCGGCCAGCTGTTGATTGCTTCGACCTTTGCCGCGTCAACCTCAATACCCTGTGAAGTGACAACATATCCAAGAAACACCACTCGATCCGTGCAAAATGTGCACTTCTCAATGTTACCAAACATTTTAGCTTCACGGAGGACAGAAAAAACAGCACGTAGGTGTTCAACATGTTCAGTGAGAGACTTGCTATAAACCAAGATATCATCAAAGTATACAACCACAAAGCGTCCTATAAAGTGCCGTAGGACTTCATTCATCAAGCGCATGAAGGTACTAGGTGCATTAGTAAGTCCAAAAGGCATGACAAGCCACTCATATAATCCAAACTTTGTTTTAAAAGCAGTTTTCCATTCATCACTTAGTTTCATGCGAATTTGGTGGTAGCCACTACGGAGATCGATCTTAGAAAAGATAATGGCACCACCAAGCTCATCAAGCATGTCATCCAATCTAGGAATAGGGTGTCGATATCGAATGGTGATATTATTAATAGCACGACAATCAACACACATGCGCCAACTACCATTTTTCTTAGGTACCAAAAGAACGGGTACTGCACAAGGACTAAGGCTTTCACGGACGTACCCACGATCAAGAAGGTCCTGTACTTGGCGCTCAATTTCTTTTGTCTCCTCTGGATTGGTACGGTACGCTGCACGATTAGGAAGAGACGCTCCCGGGACCAAATCAATTTGGTGCTCGATGCCGCGTATCGGTGGCAGCCCGGGTGGTATCTCAGCAGGAAAAAAATCTTTAAACACCTGCAAAAGGTCAGTGACTGCAACAGGAACAGAGCTAGGAATGTTCGCAAGTGAAAACAACACGTTTGTGCAAATCAAGCCATATAGCAAGGGGGTATCATCACAAATTTCAGCAAGGTCAGTTTTAGTTGCAAGCATGACACGCCCTTTCAGATTTATAACTTGTGATGAAGGAGAAGCAATTTTATCTTTCTGTTGCCTCAAAAGCGTCTTAGCTACTTGCTGATTTTCAGAAGGTTGTTTGCTCTTTTGTGCATCCCTAGCATGTTTTTCTTGTTCAAATTTTACAATTTCAGCAGGAGTCATAGGAAGCAATGTAACTTTCTTTCCTTTATACATAAATGTGTACGTATTGCTCCTACCATGGTGTGTAGCATCAGTATCATACTCCCAAGGTCTACCAAGTAACAGAGAACATGCTTGCATTGGTACTACATCAAAATCAGCAGCTCCGAAGTATGTACCAATGGAAAATTTGATGTGAGCAGTTTGTGTTACCTTGACCTTACCGCTATTGTTGAACCATTGCACATGGTAAGGGTGTGGATGCGCGCGTGTGGGAAGTTGAAGCTTCGTTACCATGTCGTGGCTCACCAAATTGTTGCAACTACCGCTGTCGATGATGACACGTACACGACGGTTATTGACGCCGAAGAAGGTCTGAAACAGATTGTTTCGTTGTGCCCTGTCGTCCTGCTCCATGTGAGTGCTCAAGACGCGTTGTACTATAAGTGCTTCAAGGTCGGCAGTGGCATCCGATGCAATAACAGTGTCATCGTCGAATGTATCATAATCTCCTGCAATGTTAGCAGCAAGTGCATATTCATCTTCAACGTCACTAGCACTTACATAGCCACCGTCTTCCGTAGCAATATAAGCCCGCTGACTAGGGCAGTCTTTTATCACATGGCCAAATCCTTTGCATCTGTGACACTGGATCGCTGCAGAACGTGCAGTAGAGGCTGCCGAGGAGGTGGGCTTGGCTGGCGCCTTGGATGCTGCAGTCTTGGAACTCTCAACCTGGGTTGTAGATGTAGAAGGTGCTGATGTAGCCGCCGGTCGAGAAGGGGGTGCGGGTGGTCGTTGCTGCTGCCCACTTGAGTGTGAAGTAGCACCACCAATGTTGGTCCTCATGTTGCGTTGTGGTTGTTGGCGACCCTGCAATTCTTTTTCTGCAAGCATAGCAAGGTGGAAAAGACGAGTGATAGTATTGTATTCTTTATAATCAATGATATCCTGAATTTCACGTCTTAAACCACCATAAAAACGGGCCATTTTATCCTCATTGTCCTCCTCAATTTCAGCACGCATGCAACCTATTTGCAACTCCTGATAATACTCCTCTACCGATTTATTTCCTTGGTTTAGGCGCTGCAATTTTTTTCTCAAATCACGTTTATATGAAGGAGGGACCCATCTACCATGCATTTGCCGTTTTAACATATCCCAAGTTTGTGGTTCATTGCCAACCTGAACTATTTCAGTCCACCAAAGAAGAGCATATCCAGTGAAGTCACTAGTAGCTAAACGCACGCGGTGGATAACAGGAACCATGTGAGCATTAAATTTTTGTTCGACTGACATCTCCCAATCTAAATATGCATCTGGATCATAGGTGCCAGCAAAAGGAGGTACTGAAAATTTTACCTTAGAGTAGGGATCATTGTTCCTGTGGTTGTCATTGTTACCTCGTGGAGGGCGGTTGCGGTGGCCGCCCATACCTTGACGGTTGAACTGAAAGCGATGACGTGCAGCCTCGTCAGGGTCAATGGCATTGTTTCCGGCATAGGATAGGTCGTCTTCCTCTTCAATATGATCGTCTTCCTCTTCAACATGTTCATCGTTGGCTCGTGCAGCAGGCAATCGTGTTTCCAAGGCAGTCATTCGGTCCACTAGGTCAGCCACAGTACGCGCGAGACGTTCGATGGAATGTTGGGTCTGCCGCTGAGACTCTAGTAGAGCACGCCGTGAGACACAGTCATTAAAATCAGATGGAGGGGTGCCGCTGTTATCTGCCATGTTAGTGAAAAGAGAAAACAACAAAGAATAATCCTATGTAAAACAGCTAGGTGGGGTGGTGGCTGTGGGGTGGAAGCAATCCGTCAAGCACCTTACCCACGCTTGCAAGTGTTCTTACCACGCCGCAGTGAGGTCACCAGCCTACAGGTGATGAACCAAGTGGAGGGTGGTGGCAATTGCAAGGAATGAACCTGTCCTGACCAAGAGAAATGTGTAGCTTGGAAGGCAAGTGAGTAGCAAGGATTAGCGATAATAATAACAGTTAAACCAAGTTCAATAAGTATTCCCATGTACTCGTCAAAGTTGCTGGCCTTAGTGCTCCCAAGGTGAAAATTCAAGCAATAGAGGGAAACTATGTGCCCAAAACTCAAATGGAAGCAAAAACAGGCCAAATTCAGTTCTCTACAGATCGGACAAGGGATCGGACAAGAGATCGGACAAGGGTATGTGCACATTTTTTTTTCTGCCGCTGATCGGACAAGGGATCGGACAAGAGTTCGGACAAGAGTTCGGACAAGAGATCGGACAAGCAACAAACAGCCAATGCCTTCCTCAGATCGGACAAGTGTTCGGACAGGAGTTCGGACAAGAGTTCGGACAAGCAACAAACAGGACCGCTTCTCCTTTTTTTATATTTTTTTTTCTCTTTTTTTTCACTCTATTTTTTTTTGAACAAGGATGACCAGAAATGCAACCACAAAAATTGGCACCTACAACTGAGGTGGGATGTGGCTCACAGAAATTCAACAAGTTCGCTGTCCGGTGAGCAAAAACATTGTCCAATTTTTTTCTTTATCTTCCTGATTTTTTTTGGCGATTTTGGTGAGGGCTAAGGTCAGGAACACGCTCAAAATATTTCAGATTTTTCTGCCAAACGAGAGAAAAGTTATGCCTGTTTTACTGAAGGGGGGTCACAAGAGACTGGATGTGGAAAACAAATAGGGTTGCGGAAGGGGGGGTTTTTTTCGGTGGGGAATTTTATCTGAGACACAAGAACAACTACTACTCAAACGACACAGAGGGATGACTAACCCAGCAACAAGACTCGACCAAGAACACGAACTCAACAAAGTTAAAACTGAAATTAAAATCGCAAGGCACAAAGGGGTTCTCGGTGGGGAATTTTTTTTGGTGCGGTTTTCTGGACTCTAGGTAAAAACAAAAACAGATCGAGATTACCTAACGGGAAATCTGAGCTCTGATACCAACTGATGGGGGAGTGGTCCCGATCTTCCGCTAGGTAAAGGATAAACTTGGATTGGTGGAGAATCTCGACGTTGGCGATCCAAGGCTCCGGTCCAGCGGATCAAAACCTTGCAATCGTTACACCACTGTCTCCGTTGGTTATCAACCACGTAGAACGCGATTGACCTTGCCACGAAGGCTAATTCCTGCAAGCGAACCCAAGAACACAAGCAAGAACAGGAAGGATACAAATCGAATGCCAAATCACAGACAAACGAAGATAAGGTGAGGTTTCACAAACGCCAATGCAGCAGCCAATCGGTCCGGTGCAAGAGGCGGGATCTAAACACAACAGTGTAGATGCAACAAAGCAAAACCTAACCCTAGAGGTGGCTGGCGTGAGAATATATAGGGCGGCGGCCTGTGGAAGGGGAACAGACTTGGGCTGTGGGCTAGAAGACGTACAGACTCAGATTATGGCCAACATGGCCCAGTTCTGTCATGCAGTACTGTTTTAAATACACAGGACGACTCGAGACTCCAAATGAGGTGAAACCAACGGCAAACGATCCGTCTTCTCCTCAGCTTTCCAAAAAGTCAAAGAACGTGCCAATCGGACTTCGTATGAGGAAGTTATGCCCATTTTGGTGAAAGGTGGTCGATGTAGTCCGAACCAGCGAATTCTTGACTTCAAATCATCCGTGCGGCTCCGTCTTCAACTCCAACTCTCCTATTCCATCTCCCATGTTCCTAAGCAACAAAATATCACTAGTATTCAGTAGCATCCCATCCAAACAAATATAATCAAAGTTGCTAAGGAACGAATTAACCTCATGGTTCAAGCGACGAGCATGGGCGCGTGTGATTGGTCCTTGTAGTTGAATTGTAGGTGGAGGCTCCATGTGTGTATCATGTGAAGTGATGTCCTCATCAGCCTCCTTCGATACCGAGTCTCCGATGCATCCCGAGTTGCAGAAAGTACGCTTCGACCCCAAGTTCAAAACTTCGAAGCTTTGCAAGTATGCCGGAGATGAAGATCCTGGAGAATTTGTTCGTTCTTATGCTCTAGCAATTGAAGCCAGTGGGGGAGTGCGGGACACCATGGCAAAATGCTTTCCCCTAGGTCTTCAAGGAGTGGCATTGCAGTCGTTCTGGTCTTTGAAGCCAAGATCAATTAATTCATGGGGGCAGCTGAAGAAGAAGTTCGTAAGCAATTTCCAAGGCACCTTCGTGCCCCCAATGTCAACGGGAAGTCTTTTCCAGGTGAAGCAGCTCCCTGGAGAGACATTGAGACAATACTTCAAGCGCTTCGCTCATACGAAGTCGCAAATTCGAGGGTTAACTATGTCTTCAGTAGTTGACGCAGCTCGAGAAGGAGTCATTTATCCAGGCCTCCTTGATAAACTTCACCGGAAAAGCATATCTTCTGTGTCTCAGTTAATGTCATATTTCGAAGAGTATGCAAGGTCAGAAGAAGGATGGCTTCGGAGAACCGCTGCAACCCCGTCAATATTACAAGAAGTGAAATTGGAAGTGAAAACTTCAGCACGACCGCAAGAGCCTAGCTTCGAGGTTCAGCATGACAGGCGTAGGGGGAAAAAGCATCCTAATTCGGAAGTTCTAAACATTTCACCCCCGCAGAAGTTTGCCCAAAGAGCTCCGCAGCCATCAGGAAACAAGACAAGCGGCTAGAGGCCGCCAGGGAAACCGGCTGGCAAAGGCCAGACCTTTTTCTGCTGTATTCATGGTGAAAACCGAAGTCACGCAACTGATGCGTGCAAAGCTATACTTGCCTTGAGAGGAGAATATCTAGAAAGAACTTTGGGTCGAGGCACTACTGACCGAGTTCCAGCTGAAGTGCGTCCGGAGCCTGTCCAGGCTGTGGCGCGGATAGAAAACTTCGATTCGGCAAGATGCCCTCTGGTGGTCAATATTATGCCACCTCCGAAGCAAGAAGAGGGGCAAGACCGAGGAAAAAGAGTAGTCCTCCCCATCTCCAGAGGAGGTACTCTAGGAAGTATGTCAAAGAGGCAGAGAAGAGAGTATGTCAGAGAGGTGGGCCATATTGGAACCTCTTCATCTGCAGCTGCTATGCCCGAATGGTCTCATGTGTCAATATCTTTCTCCGTAGATGATGCAGTTGGTGTTAAATTCCCACATGCAGACCCACTTGTCATCACTACTGACATAGTAGGAACTGAGGTTCGGAGAGTGCTAGTTGACGGAGGGAGTTCGACGGATATTATTTTGTCCAAGCTTTTGACCAACTCTGTATCTCCAAAAAGCATCTTCTCCCAGCAGCCCGTCCTTTGCAAGGGTTTGTAGGA